>SEYY01001097.1:269320-286820 GCA_009176605.1 Armadillidium nasatum | reverse complement strand
AAGCCATGTATACAATTAGTGATTTAAGTGCATACTATATATGTATTTCTAAATATTTTATCTATTTTCTTTTTCTTTTTCTTTTATTTAATATGTTTTACTCAAGGGCTACCAGGTTCTTCAACATAATGAAATTGGTTACTTTGGAAACACATGATTTTTGTCAAATATCTTTTAATCATGCTTTATTCATACATATTATTTAAAGCTTATTTGCTTAGTTCAAAGGTGTGTATAAAGACTACAATTTTATAGATGCATATAATTTTCCTGAGACATTCGTAGACATTCTCAGATGTTAGTATTTAAGCTCTAAATATTTATAAGGAAACCATGTATTTGCTGTGTACCATTGGAAAATGATATGATTATTAACTCATATGCTTGATAGTACTAGTTCATTCCTACTTGCAGATTCTAGATATAATATTCCTAGAAAAGTTTCTTTCCTTGGATAGGGCAATACCTATATGAGATATAAATTTTTAATATTAAAAAAAAAGTTTGAAAGATGTTTGATAAAAATCATGTGTTTTCAAAGTAATTTTATTTATTATATTATTATTATTATTATAATTTAATAATAATAATATTGCAATTTATGTATGGTATCTATAAAAAAACTTGCATTTAGCAGAAATCAAAATTCCTTTGATACTGAATATTGTTTAGTCATTGGATTGATCATTCACAAGGTTTGAAACACATATACGTGTAAAGGCTGAAATTTGTTAGAAATATGTAACCCCATGTCTATCATATATATAATATATATATATATATATATATATATATATATATATATATATATATATATATATATATATATATATATATATATATATATATATATATATATATATATATATATATATATATATATATATATATATATATATATATATATATATATATATATATATATATATATATATATATATATATATATATATAACTCCTTATTCCCCAAAACAAATACCAAAAATATTAAGAATAACATTAAATCTTCACCTTACATTCTCTAAACACACAAAATATCACTTCATCAGCAAACCAAAAATTAAATACAATAAAAATCATAGCTAATGCATACATACACAGTCCTCAACATACAGCCATCACAATATACAAAAAACCTATATACTCTATCCTCAACTACTCAGCCCCTTTGTGGCACCCATTACTTTGCAAACAAATCATAGTAAAAAAACTACAAATCACACAGAACATAGCCCTCAGAATAATATCTGGATGCATGTCAACTACCCCACAACAACAACTACACAATGAAACCAAAATTCTTCCCCGAACTTCACACTTAGAAATGACAGGTACACAATTCTACTCTAAAACACTATTGCCCGATCACCCTTGCCATCCTACCTTCTCAAACCCATACAGACACAGACTGAAACAACCTCCATCATCCCCCGCACATTTCTACAAACTTATCCTTAACAACATCCCTCCCCCCACTAACAATGTCTCCCACATCAAATATATCCACACTACCCTTACAGACACCTATTTAAGGCAGTGCAAACCCAACAACATTCTCAAAACACACACCCCTAACATCTCAAAAACAATTGACACTCTCCCCATCCCTACACAAGCAACATTAGCCAAACTGAGAAGCGGCTATCACCCAAACCTCCAACACTACAATTACAAACTCCAAAGAAATTAAAACGATACCCCTGTCTGCCCCAGGTGTGGGACAGCACCAGAGACTGTCTCTCACTTTCTATTAACTTGTCCTACAACTCAACATTCCAGGGTAGCCTGGAATATCTCAGTCCTGGAAGACCTGTGGAGGAGGCTGGGTATGGTGGCAGGCTTTCTGAGCAAAGTGTGGCTACCTCTTTAAAGATGGTCAAGGGGTGAAATAATATATATATATATATATATATATATATATATATATATATATATATATATATATATATATATATATATATATATATATATATATATATATATATATATATATATATATATATATATATATATATATATATATATATCCAGATTTATAGTTAAAATATTAATATTTATGCAGCATGTATACATCAAGTTTATCAAAGATTTTGCAGTATCAATTATTCCATCATGAATTTAAAATTGGTCTAATTAGATTTCTTTCAACAAGCTCTTTGAGATTAAAGATAAATGAACATGAACCAAAACAAAATTCTGATGAGGTAAATCTTGTAAAATCATTCCCACTTGAAAATGGAGCAAGAAAATCAAGGGTATGATATTGCCAATATGATCATTGCATTTTAAGTTTACCATTTAAAATTAGTTTTGTTGACATTTTTTTTTGGCTGATTTTATTTTTGGATATGCTTAAGGTATTTTAAAACTGTTAGAGTTGAAATATCTTATTTTCAATATTTTAATTGTAAGTTATGTTATTCTTTGGGTTTCTTATTATTGTAATTAATTATTTGGTAGGAATGTTTGTTTGATTGTCAACTTTGTTTTCTTTTAGGATAAAATGTTTAATGAGAAAGACATTCTTCCATTTTCCGCCTTCTTGACAGACAGTTTTGGAAGGCAGCACAATTATCTTCGGATTTCTCTGACAGAAAGGTGCAATTTACGGTGTAAGTTTTTTCTGCATATTTCATTTTATTACGATTTGATTTTATCACATTAAGCATGAATAAAAGCATTATTTTTAGTAATATATGTAATTGATGATGATTCATATTATTTGACGAAGTTTTTTAGACAGTTTCATTTCTATCATTGTTAGTCTTGCACTCAGATTTTATTAGTAATTTTGAATCCTGAACTTAGTGGAACGAAAATTTTTCAAAGTGACAATTTAATAGATTTTTCTTATCTAGCTCTTTTCCAATAATAATAAAAAAACCCTCTCATTCCTCAACTTTGAACACAAGTTATTAATGTAATAGATTATATTAAATTCTTACTAATTTATAGGTTCCATATTATGCAGTAATTGCAAATATTTTGTATTAAAATATTCTATGCTAATTTATGGTTTTTTTTTGTGTGCGTTAATAGTAGCAAAACCTTAACAAACATTTACATATAAATGTTAGCTAAGCAGGCATTCGGTTACAAATTAATCACACAACCTCAACAAAAATTTAGTCGCCATTATTCTTCTTGTTCCATTCTAAGATGGTCAAATCAAAAAAGATTCTAGGTAGAATAAGATTAGAAGAGTTTTGTACATGATTTTCATATCCTTTGTAGTTCGAGATATAAACACTCCATTGACTCTGACTCTATGAAAAGAAATACACTCTAGATATTATAACCTATTTTATATATATATATATATATATATATATATATATATATATATATATATATATATATATATATATATATATATATATATATATATATATATATATATATATATATATATATATATATATATATATATATATATATATATATGATTATGAATGTGATATTTTTGACACCTGAGGGAGCGGATGAATGGATTTGAACATCTGTGTATACTAATCTTTAATGTTTTATTTAAAATACCTGTAACAGATGTAACATTTTAAAACACTTGTGGGAGCAGCTGTTAAGATTGAATATATTTTAATGTTTTATCTAAAATACCTTTAGCAGATATAACATTTTAATACTAAGGAAATATTTCTTTTTTAATTAATCGTTTTAGACATCAATATTCTAGTTTGGTAAAGCAGTGTTAGCGAAGAATGATGGAGATATTCTGCCTGAGAACTATAAGCAACAAGGAGTTAGAAATGAAAACAGGATTAGAAGATCTGAATGAAGTAATCAGAAGGAGAAAATTTACTTGGAATATCTGTGGAGAGGAGAGAATGAAGTGAGGAAAGGAGGCTGTGAGGTGGACGCCGTGTGTACAGAGAGGAAGAGGAAGATCTGTAGGAACATGGAGAAAAACTATGGAATAGGATCTGAAGACAGTGGGATGGAGTTAGGGTGAAGCTAGGAAGAAGGCTAAAAATAGGAGTTGTTGGAAATAGTCAGCAACGTCCCTGTGCGTTAGAAGCATTGAGCCTTGAATAAGTAAAGCAGAGACTTTGGAAAGGAGATAGGCTTTTACTGTGTTTGTGTTTCGTATTCAGAACATGATCCCAACTCCTGTAACCTTCCAATCGTTATTCTTGATGTCCACTAATAAATAGAGGTTAAAACGGGTCATTTTATTGTTTGATCCTTGTTAAAGGAACTTTCTCTTCCTCTTCAAATGTAATTTCTTTAGTGGATATCAAAGCAGTTGAACAATATTCTCTTTCATTAGCGCAAAAAATGGAAGAAAAGATGAAAGACTTTTAATAATAATAGAATTTAATGAAAATTAATGAGGTTACTTTGAAAAAACTGATAGGGACTGTAAGCGTCATATTTCATATCCAATTAACTCAGTGTTTCATTTAGGTAATGTTATGATACATCGTTCGCATTAGAATATTATTCAAAACACATTCGTGACGACCTTTATTTATGTGCTCTGTTGTTAGTGATTTCATAAATAGAATAACTTTAGTAATATAAGGGTTGGTTATGATTCGGCCTTTTAACTCTTTTTCTTATGGTTTTAGAGCTGCAGTAACATGTTTGTAGCAGTGTTAGTAGAAGAGACATTTGTTTTGAAGATTATAATCATTATACAAGATAATTCTTACATTCACCTCTATTTCGCTATAATATATATATATATATATATATATATATATATATATATATATATATATATATATATATATATATATATATATATATATATATATATATATATATATATATATATATATATATATATATATATATATATATATTACAAAGTATTATTGTAGGTCAGTATTGTATGCCAGGGGAAGGGGTTGATTTGACTCCTAACAACAAATTATTAACAACAGAAGAGTTAATTGAAATATCACGACTTTTTGTAAACGAGGGAGTTGATAAAATTCGTCTTACAGGAGGAGAACCAATGATTCGGAAGGACCTTGTGCATATTATAGGTAATAATTAGTAATTTTTCCTTGTCCATAGTAGTGCACCTTTAACAGAAAATGTAGCAGTTTCTTTTTCTTTAACTGTAAATTGCTTGAATGCTTTTTCATTGATCATAAAATGACGAAATGTTTAATGTTCTTAGCTTTCCTTTTTCTTTTTCTTTGAAAACTTTTATTGACTAACAAATTTCTATTTTATTGGTGTGTTATTTACTGAAAGGGAACTACTTACTTTTCTTGGGATTTTAAAACTTATTCTCTCTAAAGGTGAGTATTTAGGGATCTGTCCCAAATTATTAGTATTTAATAGTAGAAATTGATATTTTTTGCAGGATCTCTTTCAAACCTGGGAATAGATCATATGGGTATTACAACGAATGGTATTCTTTTAACTCGCAAGCTGAGAGAATTACAGAAAGCCGGTCTTACACATATTAATGTCTCTTTAGATACCCTTATTCCTGCAAAATTTGAGTTTATAACACGCAGGAAAGGTTGGAATAAAGTTATGGAAGGGATAAACCTGGCTTTAGAACTTGGATACTCACCATTGAAAGTAAATAATTATTCAGTGATATTTGTGTAAAGAACTAAAAGCATTTTAATCTAATATCTAATTTTTATTTTATATCAAAACATTCCACTTATTAGTTATCATATTTGGTCAGTATATTCCTACATTGTTTTATTTGTAAGGATAATAATATTCATTTCAAATTATTCTATTTGTTTTTTGAGCCATTTTTATGTGTTTTGAAAGTGAGAGGCTTGAGATTCCTTGATTTCTACGCAAAACTTTATTTCAGATTAATTGTGTAGTCATGAGAGGAACAAATGAAGATGAAATAACTGATTTTGTGAGGCTTACGAAAGACAAGAACATAGATGTCAGGTTTATAGAATATATGCCTTTTGATGGTAATAGGTAAGTTCATATTATTTTATGACAGCTGGAATATATATATATATATATATATATATATATATATATATATATATATATATATATATATATATATATATATATATATATATATATATATATATATATATATATATATATATATATATATACAGATGGTCTGACAAAAAGATGGTCTCTTACAACGAAATGCTCTCTATAATAAGAAAGGAATTTCCTGACATACAGAGAATTCAAGACAAGCCAAATGATACATCAAAGGTAAGTATCTTATTTACGTTTTTATAATTTGCTCTTTCAGTTTGAAGGTAGTGTAAACAAAGGGATTTTCCTAGTCTTTGTAACAAGTTCTTTGTGAAGTCATTGGAAACTGATATATTCCTCTGTTGTATGTACTTAAAAGTTTTAGAACTTGAACAGTTTATTTTGTTAAAATAAGGTGTATATTTCTATGGTAGGCACTAGAGAGTTTCATTAAATTCTGAAATAATTATTATTATTATTATTATTATTATTATTATTATTATTCTGTAGTTCTCTTACCTCAGTTCAAGCACTATATTAAAGTTATTCTTTCTATATCTTTGTTTTCTTCCAGGTAGGGTTTTCACTTTGTCAGCATAGTCTACCCAGTCTGGGACCAGCGTCTCTCTCCATCTGTCCCTAAAAGTTCCTCTCCTAGAGAGCTAGCTCTAAAAGATTGTTTTTTCTCTTGTCGGTTTCAATACTAGTCTTTGAATTTATTTTAAACTTCCAGGTAGGATTTTCAACGTTTCAGTAGGACTTGCATCTCTTCGATTTAACCTCTAAGCACTCTTTCTTAAAGCTCTCCGGAAGATCATGCGTCTCGGAGCCATAGTTTTCCATGCTGGTCCTGGAGTTCTTGCAAGCAGAAATTAGTGTAGTTAAAGAGCCTGGATATTAGTCATGTCGCTTTTGGTCTTGGCTTTCCTCGCATGATCTGTCGTCGGCTGCGTCCACACATATATGAAGAATATATTATTATTATTATTATTATTATTAGTAGTAGTAGTAGTAAAATGCTTTCTATGAACCTGTAACTCTGATTCCCCAGGAAAGGAATGATTATTCATATATGGCTCGGAAATTGTTTCATTTTAGCCGTTCTACAACTTAAGTTTATTTATTTATTTTAGCTTGATGTTTTCATTTTCTTACCCGTTTTTTCACTTGACCTTTTGAAATGAAAGGCAAGAAAAGGGTTCTGAACCTTATCAGTGCGATCTGCATTTTCGTTACCTTCTACACCCTTATTTCCTGGCACCCATAACAGTAACTCTGTCATGTAGAGCTAACTGTTACACGATAAACTGGTATTCTTATACTAACTTTAATTCTTAACTTTTTGAATTTAGATCTACTATAGCTCTCTGTTACCACAACAATTTTCGCTCCACCCATCTCTTCATTTAGGTTCACCCGGGCACATGTTACTATGAGATGAACTTCAGGTTGAAAGATGGGGGTAGATGCTTTCAGGGCAATATTGCGTTTACAGTTGGGTCTAACCATACTGGCTAAATTCCACCGTCCATCAGCGATTTCTCTTAACCATGTGACAATTCCTAGATCAAGTTTTGGGCATCTATTTTCCCATGTTTGACGTTCTTTAAAAGGTATTTTATATTTCTTTTCGAAGCATCTACATCTCGGCCTCGTATCTGATACTTTCGTAGTCATCTGTTTATTTCTGACACATCAGCCAGAGTTGGCCATGCAAAGGCAGCCTTGTCGCATATGCCATGGCCTTCACCTTAACATGCAAGTGCAAAGGTATGAGGCCCAACAGTGCCTTCACTACTGATGTAGAAATGGTGTGAATCGCACCTGTAATCATAAGGCATGCGAGCCTTTGCGATTTCTGTAATTTGTCCTATACCGTTTTGTGCTTCGTCTTTGGCGATTAGATAAGCGAGGCATAGATGATTGGAAAACAAAGGTTTATTGGCATTTTAACTTCTCATTTGACATTCTAATAATAATAATAATAATAATAATATCTACCTCTTATTTTATTTCAAGTTTTTCATCATAAAACATTTTGTTATTGATTAATTTGAAACTTGTTGATAAACATAAAGGAATTTATTTTAATTTATAGGTTTAGTTTTTTGTGTTATAACTGTTTTTAACAGATTTAGTTTATTGTTTCAGTATTAGAGTTATGAATGCCAAGAATTTGTTTACTCTAATAGATTTATGAATTGAAAACTTATGTATTTGATTAAAGCAGAATTGAAAAATGATTGTCAGAATAGCGATACATGAGTCATTTCTTTGTGTTGTGCGACTGAAACCTTGGTCTTTGTTCTTGAGTAATAAGCTTGTTTTTAAGAACATTTTTTCAGCTTTGTTATATAGTTTTGTTACCCAAGAGCGCACAAGTTTGTTTTAAATATATTTTTGCTAATATCCATTTTAAGCTATCAAAGTTATTTTTCGGTCAATGTCAGTTACTGTTGAAATTTGATGATGCAGTTAAATTGACTTTTGTTGAGGTTTTCTTTAAAAGGTCAGTTCGGCTTATTTAAAATGCCAGGTATTTGGACTTGAATTACTGCTTTCTAAGCCGTTCTTAATTATTATTTTTTCCTCAGCTTAACTGTATGATTGAATGTAAATTCTATATATTAATTATATTTCAACAGTAGATACTCTTCTTATTTTATATACTCATTACTTCATACAACGTTTTGTATATAGAAACTTATGTAGAATCATTTTAATGTCATTGGCTTAAAAATTAAGGTCTCTTTATTGATTTACTGAAAAATAAAAATATTTTGGAATTCTGAATTTTTCCCCGTTTGAGTAATTATTTTTTGATTTTGTTGTTATATCTTCTAAAGTTGACTACTGTACAGTTGATTCAAAAGAACCTTATCGTTTGTAGTGATCAGATTAGTAGATTTCAGTATCTTGGTTACTGCTCATTAGCACGCTCTGGATACCGATGATCTTAAATTGGTGAGATGATGGTACTTATGTCTTCTACCATTGGATAGTTTTATTTTCTTATTTAGATTGACAGAAAAAGATCTAAAAACCTTTGATAATGACCTTACAGTTTACAGCCTATGGACTGAATATCGACAACGAATATTTATAAATAAATCTGTTCTTATTTAGCGTCTCTGATTTTTTTTTTTATTTGCAAGAGATTTGAGCCTCGAAATAATCACGTAACTATACGTGATTATTTCGAGGCTGAGCTCAAACCATGTTACTTAGATGTTGAAATTAGTGAGACGCAATTAATGATGGATTCATCACCGTGTTTTTTTCTTCTTACTTGCTATTCTTTAACAGTATCTTTACAATGGTTTATAATAAATATACTGTTTATTGCATTAAACCATTATTGATATTACAACTTTTCAGGCATACAAAGTTAATGGCTTTGAAGGACAAATTGGGTTTATAACTTCTATGTCTGAAAATTTTTGTGGTTCCTGTAACCGCATCCGAATGACTGCTGATGGAAACCTTAAAGTATGCCTATTTGGACCTTCAGAAGTTTCTTTAAGGTAGGGTTTTTTTTTTTTTTTTTTTTTTTTTTTTTGGAATAAAAATTTTGCTTTCAATGAGCCTTTTAGAAAATATATTGTAATTTTATTTACTAGGGATGCTTTAAGAGGTGGAGCTACCAAGGAAGAATTGTTGGAAATTATTCAAGGAGCTGTTTTAAGAAAGAAAAAACAACATGCAGGTAAGATTATTTTTGTTCATGATTATTATTATTATTGAAATCTCGTTTTTTATAACTCTTTATACTTTTCTATACTTTGGATCATGTTGCACGGAAGTCTACGCTTTTATATTATGCATGGATGTATGATCTTTACAAAAGGATTTAGGAAACATCCTAAGCCTTTGCATAAATTAATCTAAAAAGTCGAAATTAGGATATTGATATAGGTCAAAATAAAGGTGAATTAATTTACTTTTATTAATTCATAGTTTTTTGACAGATTGTAATGCAATTTCGGGAGTCTCCACTTTCATTTTAAGTATGAATGTATAAATTTTACAAATCTATTTAAAAAGTATCTTAAACATTTACTTAAATTAATATAGAATTCGAAATTATTTATTGATAGTTGTACCTTATATGCTAAAGTGTGTATATATATATATATAATATATTATATATATATATATTATATATATATATATATATATATATATATATAATATATATATATATAATATATATATATATATTATATATATATATATATATATATATATATATCCTCTGGTGGACAAATGCCAGAGGCCTACTAAAATTTCCACCAGAGTTAGGGAGAAAATAAAAAATCTGGTCAAATGTCCTGATACACGGCATTTAAAAGTGTGTAAGTGATAGGAAATTGAGAAAATAGATGAAGGGAGTATATTCCAAACTTTGCCAGTAAAGCAAATGTAAGATTGAGCATAGCTGTTAAGTCTGGGGTCAGAGAGTTGGATAGAGAAAGGATGAGACTGTGTAGAAAGGCGTGTCTCACGAGCCCTTCTCATTGGAGAAGGTATGTAACGTAAGAGTTCAGAAGAGTTAGTAAGAGAAAGGAGTTTATAAGACGAAAAGCCATAGACTCTACCTTTTCGAAAAGAGCCGCATGTGTGGAACCACTCCAGATGTGTGTGGTTTATCCTCTACAGGGGTAAAAACACCCTTATAAGAAGCAAGCAACTGGGGTGGTGTTAAAAAAATCACAAGACGCCCAGAATTATATATATATATATATATATATATATATATATATATATATATATATATATATATATATATATATATATATATATATATATATATATATATATATATATATATATATATATATATATACATATATATAAAATATAATTTTAAAATTAAAAAATTAAAAAAAAAAAAAAAAAAAAAAAAGAGCGAGGCTTTCGAAGGAACAACCGTCCTTCCTCTTTCAGGCTCAAGTTTGAGCCTGAAAGAGGAAGGACGGTTGTTCCTTCGAAAGCCTCGCTTTTTTTTTTTAAATTTGTGTTTTAATTTTCCTGTGGGGTTTTAATTGTATATATATATATATATATATATATATATATATATATATATATATATATATATATATATATATATATATATATATATATATATATATATATATATATATATATATATATATATCGTAAACATTTCTATTCCTAGAAAATCTGGTTTTGATAATAAAAAGTAGCACCAGAGCTTGGAACATCTTGTGAGAAACAATAAAATTTCAATTAAAATTTGTCTTTTACTTATTCACTGGTTAAAACTGATTTAAAACTAATTTAATGAATATAAAAAATAAAAGGAGAAATAGTTAGTTAAATTTATTTCCGAAACCTTTTTTTCGAAATAAATTTAACATACTGCTTATTCTATTATTTTTTATATCCATTAATTTAGTTTTAAATTAGTTTTGAACAGTGAATAAAGTTTGTGTGAATAAATAAAAGAAATTTTAATTGGGATTTTATTGTTTCTTCCAAGATGTTCCGAGCTCTCGTGCTACTTTTTATTACTTTTATATATATATATATATATATATATATATATATATATATATATATATATATATATATATATATATATATATATATATATATATATATATATATATATATATATATATATATATATATATATATATATATATATATAGCATATTTCTCAGACAAAGAATCGGCCAATGATCTTGATTGGTGGGTGACTTCACTTTCTTCACAGTATGTAGAATAGATATATTTGTTTATTTACTATTTTTTTTTTTTTTTTTTTTTTTTTTTTTTTTTGCTTCCTTTTCATAAAATTAGACTTAAAAAACTATAGTTACTCTGCAGTAACCTCTTTTGCATGGTAGTTAAGTTAAATATGTTAAAACTGATTATGGTATGATTTACCTATAACTATGGTTGCTTATTTAATAATAGAAAGTTAATACTCTTAACGCAATTCCATCTTTCTCATACTTCATTCACTTAAGATAAGATATTTTTTCTATATCTTAAAACCGTCTGAAGAGCCTACGATGATTTATAGCATTTTTCCTGGAGAACTTTTTTTTTTTATTTATGTAATAACTTTATTGAATACTTGAACACTTTTGTTTTATGGCATTTGTTTATCAGTTTCCAATGCTTGTTATTGAGGTATTCATTTAGATGTGATTTGAGGTCAAGGTAAAATTAAGGTCAAAAGTTAGTCTCTTAATTCAGAAAGGTTTTATATCATTACCAAATAGCAATATTTTTGTTTTTGTTTTTAAAGTTTTCTTTCTGTATTTTGTAATATGAAAATAACCATATCTATTTGTTTTTTAAAGATTGTTTGTAATTTAAGTATTTCTTATTAATATGAAATGTTTAATTAACTTTTAATAAATTAATTGTTCTTTTTAATTTCAGATCGTTTACCATCTATTAGTATAAATTCTTTTTCTCTGTTGCATAATATAAACGCTGGCGCTTCTCGTTTATATCAAGTCCAATCTCGCTTCTTCAGTAATACTGCGCAGTCATTTTTCCAAGATGACGATAGTGGTAAATATTATAAAAACCAATCTGCCTTATTGCAAGATGAGAATTCTAAGTACAAGTATTGGGAAAACAATTTGAGTGATTTTGAATCTAATGTATCAGACTCTGCAAATGAAACAGATGATACTCAAGAAATGACAACTTCAGCTTCGTCTCTGTCACACGTAAATTCACAAGGTAAAGCTCAAATGGTTGATGTTGGGGAAAAAATTGCATCGAAACGTCAGGCTGTTGCAGAAGCGGTTGTTTGGGTGGGAGAGAAAGTTTTTCGTCTAGTAAAAGAAAATAGCATTAAAAAAGGGGATGTACTCTCAGTATCTGAGTTAGCAGGAATAATGGGAGCTAAACAGACTTCCCACTTAATACCATTATGTCATCCATTGATGTTGACGTACGTTGATGTGAAGACATATTTACAAGAAGAAGAAAAGAGCATCAAAATTGTTTCTTCTGTGAAAACTATTGGAATAACTGGTGTTGAGATGGAAGCTTTAACAGCCGCAAGCATTGCGGCTCTCACAATTTATGACATGTGTAAAGCAGTGTCTCATGAAATTCAAATAAAAAACATTCAACTCGTTTCTAAATCTGGGGGTAAAAGAGATTATGCAAAGACTTAATTGTACTACTACTTAATTCTACTACTAATTGTACTACTACTTAGTTGTATTACGTAATTGTACTACTACTTAATTACTTTATAAAAATTCGATATTTTTCTACAGATAGAAACTACAAATGTTTAATTATAATATAAATTTAAAAGATTTTATAAATGAAAACTGTGATAATCCCTTTTTCTGTAGGAATATATATATATATATATATATATATATATATATATATATATATATATATATATATATATATATATATATATATATATATATATATATATATATATATATATATATATATATATATATATATATATATATATATATATATATATATATATATGAAAAAACGTACCTAATACTTGTAGAGCTTTTAATATATGTACATTTTCCCAAAATTGACTATTTTTTTATAGGACTACTACTACTACTACTACTACCATATTTTAGAATTATTATATGATATAAACTCGTCAGGTAAAAGGAGGAAGACGGTTTTGACGTAATTTTTGTGTGTGAAATATTAAAAGTTATTTTTTTTAACAAATCGCACAGATTTAAGTGATTCCATTAAGGTAGTCTTCATATCTCGTTTTGTAGTGAAAAACCAATTAAATGTTTTAGATAATGTGAACGAGTGATTTTATACACTACTTACTAATTTAAGCATTACTTTTCCTGTGATATATATATATATAATATATATATATATATATATATATATATATATATATATATATATATATATATATATATATATATATATATATATATATATATATATATATATATATATATATATATATATATATATATATATATATATATATATATATATATATATATATATATATATATAAATTTCCTCCAGATCCACCCCCATTAGATACTCCTTTGCCCCCCCATGAATTAGTCACTGCAGAATCCTCCCATTCCACTTTCAAATCTATTTCCATGAATGCCATCGCCTATTTCTTATTCACCCTCCAAATCCACCTCTAGATTAATCACAACAGAGTCCACCACTGCCGATGCTTCTATCGGATAATTTTTTACTTTCCAAATCGGCCTCTACGATCTCCTCCGAACCACTTCTAGATTTACCGCCGCAGAGTCCTCCACCTCCGACTCTTCTTCACCATTCAAATCGGCCAGACTCCTCTTTACCACCTCCAGATTGACTTCCGCAGAGTCTTCTATTAGATCATTTTCACTCTCCAAGTCGGTCACCGTTAGACTGATCGCCGTAGAGTACACTATCGCGCCAATCCTTCTATTGGAGTCCTTTCATTCTCAAAGTCGGCTACCACAGACACCACTCAACCACATCCAGATTGACTGCCGCAGAATCTACTTTGCTTCCTGAAATTCCACTACCGTTGAATCTTCTACTTGAAGTTTTTTTTCTGTCTTCTTTTCCTTTCCTTATAGTTGTGAACAACTTTTTTTTCTTCTTTTGAAGCTCCAGTATTTATTACCCTTCTTTCTTTATTATTTTCCGTAGATCTTTCTCTTGCTCTTAGTTACCTGAAAGTCCCTTCTTCAAGTTACTAGACTCATAATACCACAGAAATGTTTAGTATACTGATGTTCTTGTATGAATATTCATAGGGGGAGATAAACGATTGTTACATTTGTTATCAATTTTATTTATATTATATGATTAAGTTGTGTATATTTACATTATTAAAATTTCAGTTAGTAAAGCTTAGAAATTATGTTAATCTGAAGTTTTCTATTAAGATATTAATTTAAATATAAACAAAAATTACTATATATATATATATATATATATATATATATATATATATATATATATATATATATATATATATATATATATATATATATATATATATATATATATATATATATATATATATATATATATATATATATATATATATATATATATATATATATCAATTAAAATTAGTAGTTAGACCTTTCGACGCAAATGTGTCCTTATTAGGCTCTCGGAAATATAAAAAATGTAACTAGTTAGTCATATGAACCGACCGGGGCCCCGGCTAAAAATCAGGGAACACCGGGGTTTGCCTGCCGGAGTTAAAATGGCAAATTATACTTAAGGGGACAGTCCAATTTCAAATTTTTATTTTTATTTTTTAGCCGATTCTCCTGAAATTTTTAGTGTAAATTGTTTTTTTCCCGGGGAAAAAAAGTCTATTTTTAGCGTTTTTCCGTGTCTATAATTTAAAAAGATTTTTTTTTTGGAAATTTGACCCTTTTTCAAATGAATGGCGGGGCCAAACTACTTTTCAGAATAACCTGAAATTTGTACTGTATATTCAGAATTCTATGGGCTACAAAACGTCCTAACAGACTTTTATTCCTAGAGTTATAGAAAGAATGTTATAAGCCGAAAACTGACCATCGAAAAAAGTTTAAAAAAAAAACAAAAAAAAAAAAAAATCAGTTGTCATGTGGCAAGAATATATATATATATATATATATATATATATATATATATATATATATATATATATATATATATATATATATATATATATATATATATATATATATATATATATATATATATATATATATATATATATATATATATATATATATATATATATATATATATATATATATATATATATATATATATATATATATATATATATATATATATATATATATATATATATATATATATATATATATATATATATATATATATATATATATATATAACTACAAAATAACATTTCTTATTTTTGTTAGGTGTATAGAGGAGGGATGGAACTACAAATTTCTCTCTATACTTTATTCGGTGCGATTCGTTGGTTTCGAGATATAACCTCTCAAAAAGGTCCATTTTTGACCAAATTTCAAAAATTCCCAAAGTTTGAGAGGCTGTATCTCACTTTAAACAAATATCATTTAATAATGCACTAAATAAAAGTTGTTGCCCTGTCCCTCCTCTAAACATATACAAAATAAAAAAAAATTAGTAGGTAGCGTTTTTTTTTTTTTTTTTTTTTTTTTTTTTTTTTTTTTTTTTTCAATGGAAAGTACGATTTTTTCAAATTTTTTTTCAAGTGCTTATAACTTTTTTCTAGACTCGATATCAAAACTCTGTTTCCACTAATGCAAGAAATTGAGGCTAAGATTATTCAGTTAAATTTTCAGCTCATGTGGACCAGTGGTTTGACCCGAATATTAATTTTTTTTTCAACTTTGGGTCCAAATAACTTCCAAACCGTTATAGACTCGCAAAAAATGCTCGAAATCAACACAGAACATCGGGTAAAAATACATATGCCCTGAAAATTTCAGCTCAGTCAGTCAAATAAAAAAAATTTCAAACAAAATATAAGAAAATTAAGATTTTTTCTTGTTCTTTCAATATTTCCTTTTTCTTTTGACCGCTCCTTCCCTGATAGTGATTGTTCATCTTTGTGTTTTGATTTTAGATGCCCCATAAAGATTTGGTTGAAATTTTTTTACTTGTGGCACCCGGAGGTCCTCTTCTAATTTCCTGACTGCAGATGTTACATTTCGAGCCCATCCTGAAACATTGTAAAGTACTCCAATACTGCAGAAGCTGATCTTTTAACCATATTGTCTGAAGTATAAATAAAATTATAATTTTGGAATAATGTAGCTAAATGATACAAGTTGATACACAGCAATAAAATAATGATATGTATAAATACAGGTTATAATGACAATTTTATATCTTACATTTTTTCAAACTTTACCTTAGGGTCTTACCTAGGTAAACCTGTTGAATCACTATTGGGAATCATCAAAAAAAAAAAAAATCAAACATTTTTGTACTTTTTCATACTTTTATTATACAATATCTAATTTTCTGAATTTTTTTTCGAAGAAAATGCATATAATCATTAAGTGAATGGCTATTCTAATCCTTCCTTAGAATTAAATAAACCTCAATTAATTTATATCTAATTTTCTTAACCTTAAAATTTCGGTGCTTTTGACCTCTTTTATAAATTTTAGGCAACCCCGGTCCCGGCAAAATTTCAGCCCCGGTCGGTCCTTAGTTAAAGAAAATAAAAAGTGTTACCAATACTCATAAATAAGAACTATCCAAACTCCACACTCATTCACTACCTCTGCTTCAGGATTTTCAAATTAATTTGATAAAGTTATAAGTAGTTTGGACATTTTTTTTTTTATTTATGAGTAGCTGTAAATCACTGTTTTTATTATCTTTTACTAGTTTCATGTTTTATACTCCTGGGAGTTTGATCTTTTGTTTGATTTTATATATATATATATATATATATATATATATATATATATATATATATATATATATATATATATATATATATATATATATATATATATATATATATATATATATATATATATATATATAT
>SEYY01001097.1:256820-264320 GCA_009176605.1 Armadillidium nasatum | reverse complement strand
ATGTTTGTGTTGAAGCATCAGAAGTTGATGGAGGCACTTCCGTTATCTCATTAGATGAGGTTGAGGATGATGAGGAAGTAACTGGAGGTTCAGAGCCACCTAAAGACAACTCGGAAAGTGTAGACAAGAGTAACTCCTGCACGAAGGTCGCACGAAGGTCGCGGGTTTCACAATGGTTTTCTTGATCATTTTCACCATCATTAAGTCTAATAAATAAATTAAATATATAAATAAAATAAATTCTTTAAATAAATAACTTAATTTACCTAATTCTAAAATAGTAAATACTTATGAAAAATTTTTTTTTTACCATCTAAAAAAAAATTTTTCTCAAAAAATATTGAGAAACTTTGATTATATTTAAGTTGTAAATTTGTTCTATCACTATAATAATAATAATAATAATAATAATAATAATAATAATAATAATAACGATAATAATAACAATATAACAATAATAATAATAGCAGAAAGCAAGTTTATGGTACCAGAAGATATGCTTAAAATATGATGATAATGAAGAAACTATTAAAATTAAGAGCTATATAGTTGTGGTCAGAGTTAAATAGGTAATTATAATAGTATTTTTATTATTAAAAATGATGTATTAATAGCCAAAGGGATTAGTAAGTAATGAAGCATAGGTCAACAAGTGCTGAAGGATATGTTGGGGCGGTAAGGAATATAATTAAGTTCATCTTTTTATATATATATATATATATATATATATATATATATATATATATATATATATATATATATATATATATATATATATATATATATATATATATATATATATATATATATATATATATATATATCAAGAAACAGTAAAATATATCCAGATGCGTCATTTACTACTGTATTCATCTGGTTTCGGTGCATCATTAATAGGTACAGAAATTTCAGTCGACAGTAAGAAGTCACATGAACCTATCAAGGATTAGCCTAAACAACCTTAAGAATAAGCAATTCAAGATAAAAGATAACACTACCAAAAATAATTAACCATCAACCAAATCCCCAATTAAACACGGCAATCATCATAATTTTTTTTTTTTTTAAACTTCATAGGCATTGCCTTATTCAAGGAGAGAAGCAATTACGCTAAGAGGATACAATACAAATAATGTAACCAACAGCTATCACCCCAACAAAATTAAGCACGGTTGAAGGGCTGGGGCTTTTTCTTCTCCCCCTTTGCCAATTCCATTCTCCACCACCAAAAAATATTTTATTTGTTCTGGTTCCAGTGTGTTGTACTTTTTTTTATTTTATTTTTTTTTTAATTCTCAACCATAAATCTTGGCAAAGTCCACATTAAAATAGAATTTCTGAATAAAAATTAAAAACAATACATATGTTTTAGATAATACCCCAATCATTTGTGTACCTATCCAACCTATTTTTAAAAGTTACTATTTGTCACATCCTTAGATAAACAATTCTAAAAGTGAATTACTGTTATTGAAAAAAAAAATTTCTCATATCCAGTCTAAAAGTTTTATTTTTTTTTATTTTCTCACTATGACTTCTAATTTTCCCATTACAGTCTAGAAAAAGGGGCTCGTCCCCCAATGCAATAACTAAAGAGGTTGACCAAATCATCCCAGGTAAAATTGATGGAGAGATGAATATGAGCTACCTCTGCTTCTAGTGTGAAGTTCAACATACCTATGAACAAGATTTCCAGAACCACCTGGCTCTATTGTTGTCACCCCATTCCATGAATATTAGTTGCAATTTAAATGCCGATAGTTGGAAGAAATCAAGGAAACCAGCCTGAGTGTCTGTAGACATTTGCAATTGGAGTGCACAAACTTTATAGTAGAACGAATTATTTCAAAGTTCTCATAGTATTTATGCTAGATACACTAAAGCAAAGTGGCCATGTTAAACTTGTGCGGAGGTTATGATGATGGTCTACTTGAAATAATCGTCTGTTAATGGTTGGTTGCAGTATCAGGAAAATAAACGCAATTTCTGAGACTGGGACGTGTGGTCTGACGAGCAGTAAATCCAGAGAGGTTAAGTAGTCGTACAACAACAGCTTAGATTGTATGACTAGTTCTGGGGAAGTGTCCCATATATTAGGCAGTGAAGTAGCCTCAATATGAATGCCAACTAGGTCGCTGTCAACCTTCTTTTACTCTTTGCATGGACAGAATTCGACTTCAAGAGGGAGTATGGAAAGGGAACATGAAGGAGTTAATGAGCAGAACCATAAATGGACTAAGAATCTGGGACTGTGTCTTTGGATACACTATGGGGATGTAAATCTGATAAAGCTCCGATGATCATGGTGTTATGGCTTATGTAATCATTAAAATTTCTGTTGAGTTACCAAGGAAAGCAGTCTCTGACAGAGTTGTCAGGAAGATGATCTGAGATTTCAAGAGGTTTTGTGAGACACGGACGTGAAAGGATGGTGGTTCTGTCAATAAACCAGTGAATTATAAGCTTTGGGGAATGGATAATGCAAGCCTAAAGAATTGGGATCCTCAGGTCTTGCTATTATAATGTTAATACTGGAAGGACATTTATTGCATCCGAAACGCTTGTGTTGAACAGTTTTCCATTCATGGAAGCACAGAATGCATCATAAGGAAGTGAAACCATCTCTCTAGTTTACTCCGAGGAAGAGGAATTTATGTGCTTGACCAGAGTGCAGAATCCTTTGTAATCTATTGTACGGGAGGATAAGAGCTGATGAAGTAATCAAACATATTGGTGAAAAAATGCTCAATGGTTTATGTGGTAAGATAAGGAAGATTGGTCATCGATTTTTGAAGTTAGCGTGCCTGTTGTAGCGTTAACAGCAGCTCTTCGGTTGTAAGGCTGATATACAGAGGGATTTAGAGCCAGAGTAGCAGTAGCTAAGGTGAGAAAGGCGAGCAGGTAATGTAATTCCCCTTGGCGTTATGTGTTTAGGGGTCTCCTGTATTTGGATCTGGTCGGCATAAGGACTCGTAAGGGTATTGTTCATATATATATATATATATATATATATATATATATATATATATATATATATATATATATATATATATATATATATATATATATATATATATATATATATATATATATATATATATATATATATATATTATATATATTAGATGTACCGATACCAGTAAAGAGGCCGATACCGATACTCTATATTTTAGGTGCCGATACCGATACCGATACTTTAATTATTATAAGAAATACACAGTAATAAGATAGAAAATTTGTGTACTGCTAGGCAACTGAGGATTGCATTCCCTGTACAACCAATACTTAGTAATGTATTTCATATTTGGTTGTGCCCAAGTATATTTTATAAATTAAAATATTATCTTTTAGGAATAATAAATGCAAATATAATACTAATAACTTTTTTATGTTTGTGTTTATTCAAAAAATATTCCATTTCCATTTTCCAGTAAGTATTAACAAAGTTTAGCTACTCGCTTTTATGTTTTAACATGATTACAATTTACAAGAAGATTCTTTAACTAGCTACAATATAAAGAATAAAAATAATGAAGAAGAGACCTCAATTAATCAGCAGAAAAGACAGGATATAAAAAACGCTATTATTCAAACATGACATAATATACTCCTTTAATATACATCACTTAGTAGTCGAATTCAAAATATCGGAGTATCGGCCAAGTATCAGCCATATTAACCAATACCGATACCCAAGAAAATGGCCGATACTGCCGATACCGATACTATCGGTACATCTGTAATATATATATATATATATATATATATATATATATATATATATATATATATATATATATATATATATATATATATATATATATATATATATATATATATATATATATATATATATATATATATAATATGAAAAATAGATTTAAGACTTTTTTCCAAAGAGTGGAGGTTCAGGAAAGTAGTAGCGGGGTGCATTGCAAGTTGGGTCCACATCCGCGTCCTGGAAAGATACAACTCCTTTCGAGCTGTATAGCTAAAACTCGTCATTACTAATATTCCCTTCTATCGAGGGATATATATATATATATATATATATATATATATATATATATATATATATATATATATATATATATATATATATATATATATATATATATATATATATATATATATATATATATATATATATATATATATATATATATATATATATATATATATATATATATATATATATATATAGTGATAGCATTCCGTGAAGCATCCTCATCAAAATTAACATCCGCATCCGAACTTTCGAAAATTCGAAATCCGGAAACGCAAGTGAGAAAATATGACATCCGATCCATCAATATATATATATATATATATATATATATATATATATATATATATATATATATATATATATATATATATATATATATATATATATATATATATATATATATATATATATATATATATATATATATATATATATATATATATATATATATATATAATAGTTAATCGACGCAAGGAGCAACTGACCTCTGCTTTTTCTCGTACTTCAAATTGGGGCAGAGAAAACATGGTCATTTTCAATGCTTCAAAAACTGTTCTTCCATCTCTCTATTCGAAACACCTTCCATACAACTATGACGTGTTCGAAAACACACAGCTGAAACCTTCGTCTGTCCTTAATATTCACAGCGTTTCTTTTTCTAGTGATCTTAATTGGAAAGATCACTTCTCTTTCTAAATAAGTCTCTAAGAAGTTGGGTATTCTGAGGAGCCTTCGTAATTTTTTTTCGTCACAAAATTGCTTGCTCTTTATAGGGGTGCTGTTCGCCCCTACATAAGAGTGCGTCTCACACATCTGGAGTAGTTAAACTCATACAGCTCTTTGAAAAGGTGGAGTCTAGGGTTTTTCGTCTTAACTATTCTGTTGACACTGATTCTCGCCAATCTTTTCCTACCCGTCGAATTGTTGCTTCTCTCCCTCTTATACTATTGCTATTGGAATGGACATTGCCCTTTTGAACTCTCAAGTTGCATTCCCCCTCCACCGATAGGGGCTCGTGCAACACACCTTTCCACACAGTCTCATCCTTTCTGTTCAACTCTCTAACCTCAGACTTAACCGCTTTTCTCAGTCTTACTTGTACTCAACTGGTAAAGTCTACTATACACTCTCTTTAAATGTTTTTGCAACTTCCTTTGACTTACGCAACTTCAAACGTCGTGCATCGGGACATGTCATCCTTTAACTTCAATTTAATCAGATTTCCGAGGTTTCCCCAACTCTGGTGGAAATTTGTAGGCCTCTGACTTTTGCCCCCAGAAGGGATATATATATATATATATATATATATATATATATATATATATATATATATATATATATATATATATATATATATATATATATATATATATTATATATATATATATATATATATATATATATATATATATATATATATATATATTATTATGTGTCTCCGTAGTATGGCCTTGGGACGGATTCATTTAAATACCAAATATATGAAATATAATTTCATTAGTTAAACTAATATTATATTTTTATGCTATTGCATGAAATATTTATTATCAACGAAATAATTCTTAGTTCTGCTTTTAAACCTAATTACAATCTCACATTGAAGTTTATTTTAGAAGGATTTTAAAGAATTACTTATCATTTATACTGCTAATAATAACTAATCATAATCCTCAATTAATAAGTTAGACAAGAAGTACTAGTTAAGAGGTACACCCCTAAGAACAATAATAATAATAATACAAACCTTGCTAATAGAAACTGTGACTGTCCTTGCTGCTGCTTATTAGACTGCATCAATGATGATGGGCATTGACTGGAGGCAGCTACATTTGAAGAGGAACTGGACCCTAAATTAACAACAACTCTACTCTGCGCCGTTCCACCACCCATGCCGCTGCTGTTAACATTATTTGAGAGAACTCCACTAGAACTATTACCATTTGGAACATTTGCGTTACGTGTCTGAGAAGTACTAACTGAATTATTTGCAGTCCCAGACATACTGCTAGAAGCAGCACCGCTTCTTCGAGTAGGGAGACGATCTAATTGCTGTTGTCGATTAGCAGCCTAAGTATAAAAAAGATATAAAATTTGCACACTCACCACCATACATGTTTAATAATTATAGAGCATTATAATTTTACAAAATGAAATAGCTGCAGACTTCAGGATAATTTAATATATAGAATTTGCAAAAAAATTATTTCTAATAATTAATTATTAATTACTTTTTTTTTAATAAACAGCTTGTATTATTCTACGTTACAGCAGAACCACTCTTTTTCTTCCCACAATCTCACAGTTGTTTTAGGAATCCAAGAGCTAAAAAACTGAGTTATATAATTTGAAATACAAGAAAATGAGTACTTATTAGAAGGTAAAAAAGGATAAAAAGAAAATGAAGAGAAAAGCTTAGAAAATACTAGAACAAATTCTGATACTTTTAAAGGATTAACAACAAAACCTTTGGAATATGAAACCATCATTTAATGTGGAAATATTTCGTCTTGATAAGATATTTTTATCTGTGCTAAAAATTACATAACATTAAAATTACAAAATAATTCAGAATGAAAAAACATTATAGTCTAAATATTAATTACTAAATATTTAAAAGAGAAACTAATATGGATAAATGCATATTTAAAAAATTTAATGCTTAATAATAATAAATGCTTGGACCAAATTAGTGTCTAACTGAAGCCACGGTACAAATGGAAATCTTAATTTAAACATTTCTTTATCTTTCTCCAAGCAGAATACCCTTCGTGATCCCAAAGGAGATTTATTACTTCTTTATCTTAATATTGAAATGGTTTGTGTTAAAAATCCATTTATTTAAAGTTTTGCATTTCACTATAAATCACTATTTAAAAAACCAGTCACTACTTAGCTGTTATATCTTTCTTTAAACCTATGATTACACACAATGATTTATTAAACTTTGAATTAACGGTGTGCAGTTATAAGATAATTCTTTTATTTATAATTTAACTGTTAAATATAACTCTTAATTAAAAAGTTTATTTGTAATTTTCAAAAATTGTTTTAAACAATTCTAGTTAGAATTTAGTATTAAAATGATTGATTTAATCGTTATATATATTTAAACCTTGATTTTTCTAATAAGTATAACTTTTATCTAATAATTTCTTTATCTTATTAAAACAATTTATTCTACTTCAAATTGTGAAATTTCATTGAAATTTAATGTTTTCTTCTTAAGGTTAATGCATCATATTTGTACGGGTTTATTAATGATTTTACTTTATTCTAATTTTCATCTCGAAATACCTCCAAGTATAAAAGCTTTTCTACGAAACAACTTATCATATAATTTTTAACACAGGTGAAATATCTCCAAAAATTTAAAAAAGTTGTATGCTTAAAACTTTATTGCTGATCCTTTATATATATATATATATATATATATATATATATATATATATATATATATATATATATATATATATATATATATATATATATAT
>SEYY01001097.1:226820-254320 GCA_009176605.1 Armadillidium nasatum | reverse complement strand
AAAACGAGATTTCTAGATCAAAGAATCCATTTATTTATTTATTTTTTAAGTTATAACCGTCACTCACGGGCACAGCCCTATTAGAAGAGTGTAGTTCTTAGTAGGGGGAATTGAATTATATGTTATTTTAAAAGGAGAATCCTAAATTCATTAGACAATACTCTTCAATGGCATACCAACACCTTTGTGAGTTCAGTAATTCCTCTTTCTACGTATTACTTCTCTTTTCAACTCTCAGATCAAACTTGATAATTATATATATATATATATATATATATATATATATATATATATATATATATATATATATATATATATATATATATATATATATATATATATATATATATATATATATATATATATATATATATATATATATATATATATATATATATATATATATATATATATATATATATATATATATATATATATATATATATATATATATAGAGGTGGACCGGATATCCGCATCCGCATCCGCATATATCTGCAATTGGATATCCGCAACCGCATCCGCGGATAGTAAAAAATACTAAGAAAGACTATAAGTTCAGCTGAATCATGTTTGTCAGATGTGATACCACTTGTTTCAACATTGAAAGTTGTGTTAACAAATGTTATTAAGTCTAAGGGAGTTTCAAGGATGACTGAAACATTAATGAAGGAGATGAACGACAGATTTGAAAACCTGGAAAATGATGATGCTTATACAATTGCAACCTTTTTAGATCCTAGGTACAAAACAAAAATTTTTAAACCACTTGTTTCTCAGAATGTTAAAATCAAATTAGGATGCTTATGCGATGAGATGACAGAAACAGCTAAAATAACGCCTTTCAAGAAAAAGCAAAAGCTCTCAGATACAAAAGAAACAAAATCTGTTAGCTTAAGCATTGCTAAATCAATGAAAGATCCTCTAGCTTCCAGCAGCGATGAAGAATCACAGTCAGAAGTGTCAAAGGATACAATATCGATTATTGAAAATTATCTGAAACTCCCACGTTTGGAGGCAGATAAAGACCAACTGGTTTGGTGGAGAGATAATTGCAAAAGTTTCCCTTTCTTGCTGAGCTGGCAAGGACTTATTTAGCATGTCCTTCAACTAGTGTTGCTAGTGAGCGTCTTTTCAGTGGAGCAGGCCTCATTTACGACGAAAAGCGAATCCAAACTTTCACCTGAAAGAGCCCAAAAGCTTTTATTTCTAAAAATAACTTACCAATTATTAACTTCAAATGGAATATGTGAAACTGTGAAGTGTGAAGGTAATACTGAATTACTGGCTATATATATATATATATATATATATATATATATATATATATATATAATATATATATATATATATATATATATATATATATATTATATATATAACCTTTTTCCAAATGTGGAGGTTGGGAAAGAGGTTGGGTGTTCAAGTCCCCGTCCCACACCTGGTAACATAGATTCTAGATATTATATTTAAAATTCCAAGAATCTATGGCAAAAACTAAAAAATTAAACTATCCGCATCCGCATGCGGATATCCGCAATTGAATATCCGCAACCGCATCCGCGGATAGTAAAAAATACTATCCGGTCATATATATATATATATATTATATATATATATATTATATATATATATATATATATATATATATATATATATATATATATATATATATATATATATTCTATATCTTTTTCCATCTC
This sequence comes from Armadillidium nasatum, assembly GCA_009176605.1. Taxonomy (NCBI): domain Eukaryota; kingdom Metazoa; phylum Arthropoda; class Malacostraca; order Isopoda; family Armadillidiidae; genus Armadillidium; species Armadillidium nasatum. The sequence goes on along the minus strand of SEYY01001097.1, from coordinate 252,619 downwards.
TTTCTTAAAAGTATGATTTGGCATATTTAGTAAAATATTTAATACTTAGTAGGTCTCATGATATATATATATAATATATATATATATATATATATATATATATATATATATATATATATATATATATATATATATATATATATATATATATATATATATATATATACATAAAAATAAACCTACATATTCTAAATTCGAAAATTACACTATGCTTACCCGAACCTCATATTGTGCCTAGGAACTCCACGATTTAAACCACGCCCTTGATGAGGCATTCTTCTTCCTCCATGTCTGCTCCCTGATTCTGTTATGTCGTAAGTATTATTAAGGAAAATAGGAAATCATCTACAAGCAGTAAATTAAAAATTACAAACTAGGTCAGTTTTACTATCTGCATATATATATATATATATATATATATATATATATATATATATATATATATATATATATATATATATATATATATATATATATATATATATATATATAATATATATATGGGTTGGGACAAAATTTGTTAAAACCTGATAAATGCATGAAGCTACTCATTAAAATGGTGTGGAATCACCTTTCGTATTCAAAATTGCCCGAACTCTCCTGAAAATTGAGAAATATATGTTGTGGTAGGTACATAATAGAATGTAATACCGTTCAACAAGCAAAACTAGATTAAATTCCTGTAGGGATAATGGTGGTGGAGTGATTTTGAACCCCATTCTCCAAAATGACTACAGGGGGTTCTTTTATATTAATTTCTGGTGTGTGAGGGGGTAGGGAGGGCAAGTAAGACATAAAACATACATGTATGTTTATCAAACTACAACTAACCAACAGTTAATAAAAGTTTTAACGAATGACACACAAAAGTGAACATTCAGCCTGTTTTCTTCTCCCCGTTTTCGTGCTGACAGGGTGGTGGGGGGAGGGGGATTGCAAGACTGTTATTTAGCTTAAAGGTAAATTTATTTTCGTCATAACCATCTACAAAACTTGTCTGATTGTCACCCAATTTCGACTTACGCTCACGCTAGTGTTTATCGATTGCTATTTCTTCAAAGCACCAATATGGGCTCATGAGCTTGAGTACGATATCTGGGATTCTGGAAACCAACAATTTTCCTATTTGAAACCCTGTAAGCTTGCACATATCTCACTTGTAAAGCTATGAATGCTGACTAGAGCAATTGGCGCTCCTACCGGCGTTGATTACCTATCATATGCGAGACACAAGCACCCGTGGTGCCTCTTCAATTCTGGGTATTGGTGTCTGTCATATTTACCCTTCTTTCTCCTGTATCCAAATTTTGTTCAACCCCTGTATAATATATATATATATATATATATATATATATATATATATATATATATATATATATATATATATATATATATATATATATATATATATATATATATATATATATATATATATTATATATAGGGATGGAGCGATACCAAAATTTTTACCGATACCGATACCTAAAAATTTACAGGTACCGATACCAGATACCTGAAAATATACCGATACTTTATCCATTCATATACCAAAATATTTACCGATACTAAGATTTTCAAATTCACCGATACCGATACCGATACTTCACTCCATCCCTAAATTATATATTATAATTTTTGGAAAAACTTTTTAACTTTATTTCATATTTGAAGTTTATATGAATAATTTAATAAATTTTCAAACACTGCGTATCTATATTTATTCAACATGAATAGCCAAAAGAACTGTTATAAGAAACCGCATTAAAAAAGATATTACAAAGACTGAACAAATATTTTAATAATCTGAAAATTTTAGTTGTTAGAATTAAGAATTTTATTTTAACTGAAAATTCTTCCAGATAGCCGGATACCGAAAGGCCAAATAAACTTTATAACCGGATACTCAACCCATCCATATTTAAAACATAAGAGAAATTAGAGTTTTCTCAGGCTTCTTATCATTTACGTAACTTGCCTAACAAAATCTTAAATGATTTTTGTTAAATACTAGATAACATTTATAGGTTTTTTAAAATTTTCCTTTTATTAATCATTAAACATCAAAATTATTCCAGTAAGTTTTATTCATTGTGTAAATGTTTGAATTCAATTTTCTTTATGCCAAATTTAGATAAACTATTAACTGATGATACTGTAAAATTGTCCCAATACAGTTTTACTCAACCCTATTTCAAGAGCTAAAGTTATCATTTTTTTTCAAATGGTGTTCTTCATAAGTGGATAACATTATTTGTAGCAGGGCATCAAACCTTTAAAAGAATTTCAATTCAAAGTGATTTTTAAAATCTCATTTGGCATTCCTCAAAAGAATAAAATTTATGAACCATTTTGGGTAAACTACCATCCTAAGACAAAAGATATTTCTAAAAGATTTGTTATAATAATAATAATAATAATAATAATAATAATAATAATAATAATAATAATAAATAGCAACAACAAAAAGGATATCAATTCTCTCGGAGCCCCAGAAGGATGGTCTAATGTCAGATGAGCTGCAAAATCATCAGTCACATGATTCGGATCCCCTCCAGGAACTGATGCACAAATCGGGCAAACCTAAGAAAAAAAAATAGACAAATAAAATACTTAATTTTTCTATAAGTTGTTTTTGATTCTATATCCTTGTAAAAGAATAATGACTAGGATGTTAAATCACGTTATAGGTTGGGGGAACCTGCTTTTCAAGAAAAGATTTTAGTTACCTGCGAAATCATATATCAAAGGTTCATATAATATAAAATGAAATTTTTATCTATATATATATATATACAGTTTTTACACTGAACACAATGCAGAGATGATGGTAATTTTAAATTATATTCACAGAGCTGGTAAAAAAAATAAAATATATATATATATATATATATATATATATATATATATATATATATATATATATATATATATATATATATATATATATATATATATATATATATATATATATATATATATATATATATATATATAATGGCTTAAAAACAGCCATGTGAAAAAAATGAAAATTTAATAAAAGTAAGAATAAATACTCCTTCCAGAAATTCTTTGCTTGTAAGCAGTTAAAAAAAAAAAAAAAAAAAAATTAAATTAAAAAATTCTTATACTTGGATAGAAGAATGAAATCTTATCAATTTTTTAGTACGAGTTTATCTTAACAATGACCCGAAGCAGTAAACAAGTAATGTGCTGATTAGAAGCCTTTGAAAATGGATGAGTCAAAATTGCTGATATCTAGAGTGGTACACCTCATCATCACTCTGGGTAAAAAAACAAACAATGTTGTTCGGGTACTAAATTAACAGTGAAAAGAGCAGCAAAATCTAATCTAGGAATATCAATGTGTTCAATAATAATATTTCAAATGAATTTACCAGATAGCTTTCTGCTCAATGGATACTTAAAAAAAAAAAGAAAAGAAGAAAAAAAAAATAAGGTTACACCAAGATCAGTTAGGAGACCAAGACAGTTATTTATTCTTTTTTTTTTCTCTCTCTCTTTTATGAAATAGGATAAGATCTTTTGGCATTTTTACGAGGGGGAGGGGAGGGTGTCAGGAAAAATATTATTCGACTACAGACTCTCGACTCTTACAAAGATTTTCCATGATATAAAAGGAAAAAATAAAAAAAAAATTTTAATTCTATATTAATAAATCAATAAGACTGATATTTTAATAAATTTAACAGACTAATTGGAAAAATCATTTTAATATAATAAATCACTGAAATGAAATAGAATTGTTTTATTTAATAATTATGAAAATATAATAAAAATAATAAAAAAAAAAAAAAAAAAAAAAAAAAAAAAAAAAAAAAAAAAAAAAAAAAAAAAAAAAAAAAAAAATAAAATAATATATATATATATATATATATATATATATATATATATATATATATATATATATATATATATATATATATATATATATATATATAATATATATATATATATATATATATATATATATATATATATATATATATATATATATATATATATATATATATATATATATATTATTAAAAATATTTATTAATAATATTAATTTTAAAAATAAATATAATATATATATATATATATATATATATATATATATATATATATATATATATATATATATATATATATATATATATATATATATATATATATATATATATATATATATATATATATATATATATATATATATATATATATATACTAGTATTCAAAATTTTCGTACAACGTAGAAAATGACGTCATGGTCGTATGTTCAAATCCGTGTAATTTACCACAAAGCCAGTGGAATAAAGCCTAAGTAGTACAGGACCACGTGTCCGTCAGATGGCGTGTGTGTGTGCTAGTAGTTCACTCACCATCACTGTATCAAAGTGTTTAGCTCACTCGCTGCATCCACAGACTGCGTTGTATATAGTTTGTTTTATTACAGCAGTGGTTATAAACCCAATACGTCCGACATGGATGGGCAACGCCATTTAACAATAGACAAGTGCGTAAGAGCACTCAAAAGAAGGGAGTTGTATGAGGTATGTGTCTAATGTGTTCGACGTACTTCATACTACGATCAGTCGGATGATTAGCCGGTTCTTTGACACAGCGTCGCAGGTAGACGTTGTGGACAGGGCAAGAAGGTTATGACTGCAAGGGACGAGCCATATCTGTGGATGAAGGTATTGCAAAACAGGTCCAATAGTACTGAGCTTCAGAATGACCTCACAACCCGCAAAGCATGTGCCAACTTCAGCCTTAATTTGTCAGATGCTCCATGAAGTGAGACTAGCAAGTAGGAGGGTTGCCACCGCCGTGCACAAAATACAACGACTACGGTTCGCTAGCAATCACGCACATCGGACCGTTCATGACTGGAAGCGTGTATTCACAGACGAAACCAAGGTATGCCCGAGATCTACAGATGATCGTGATGAACTCTGGCATAATCATGGTGAACATTATAGCGCGAGCAACATCGCACCAAGGAAGTCATTCGAGGAGAGTCTTAAAACTTTCTGGGAAGGTATCTGTTATAATAATGACTTCTTTTAGTAAAAGCTTTAGTAAAGAAATGCCCTGGGAAATTTCTTTGTCCTTTTCCACCATGATATGACCACTAATCATTACCCTAGTTAAACAAGGTTAACTAAAACGTTTAAAATAAATAGGTCTGGAACTGAGCATTATAATTTTTAAATGATGGAGCTGAAAAATACAACTTTGAAATGGTGCACCTGAACATGAATACTTTAATTAAAATGGAAAAAAATTTACAAGCTATGTGATCTTGGCTAAAACTACCACTTTGACACTGTTATATTCTTAGCTCCTTCTGAATGGGATTAAATATCATGAGAATTTGCTTGCAAAATTGACTTGAATGAGATGACACTTACTTCAATAAACAAACCTTATTACAGTTTATTTTATTCTGATTTTAGACAAATTCTTTGAAGACCCTTGGTGAATATATATTGATATAGTGAAGGATAAAATTTATAATTCAAAAAAAAAAAAATTTTTTTTTTTTTTACGAATTTAAGAATTATAGTGAGTCACAATTCTCACCTAATTTAAAAAAAGATACAAGTATTTTATTTAACTTTTTTTTTCCTTCATTTCACCAAAGTTGAATTGCCTAAAACTGAGGGAGATTAGACGAAGATTACAAAGAAAATTCAAGGTACAAAAAATTGAAACCAAAATAATTGCAACAGGCACAAAATTAACTATCAGGGTAATTTGGAAGAAGCAATGAGTAGTCTACTTAAAAGTTAGATTTGAAAAGGATCTTCCTATTTATAGTAGTGCATTTACTAATGAAGTGATGAATAAAAGAAATGGTAATCAATCTTGACAATGAAAAAAAATTTAAACAATTAAGCTGTGAAGGAGACAATGTGCCAGTATGTGAAAGCGAGGTTATTTGAAGATTATTATACAAATAACTTACAACTTCAAATGTTGTATCCAAATGGTTGGCTGTAACATGTTCTTGCAGAGTGGCTTCTGTAAAGCCCATTTTTCCACAAAAGGGACATGTTAAACTCTGCGGCTGATCTGCTGTTAGCGCTTCACCCCCATGAAAAATATCTGAGGAATAAAAGAATATTAAAACATCCTTCTAATTATTTAAATATTTAATTAAAAGTTTAGAAATGGCTGAAGATATTTCTCTTAAGAAAAAGAGTATGGTAAAAAAATTTTTTTTTTTGCAATTTTAAAAGTAAAATTTTGTTCACAAGAGTATTAATTTATTTGACTATCCTCACTATAAATGTTGATAGTTCCAATTCAGACTTACCGGAACTACAATATATTTTCCGACACTTTGGTATATTATGAAAATATTTAAAATGATTAAGTATAAACTTACCAAAATCATGTCTTGTAAGAATGCACTGCATAGGGTGATTTGTAGTATGCTGGTTGGTGGTGGCTCCATTCTCATAACAAATTGAACAAAGGTCATAGTCAAAGCAGATCAAACATTTGTATCGTCTGCCCTTAAAATTGCTTTTTAGACATGCATCACAGCTTACTCCTATGAAGAATTTGTCCAAAATTACAATTCAGAAAATAAATTTATACATTGTTTAAAGGTAATAGAAATTAGTTAAAATAAGTATACATTTAAAATACAATTTTTTATGTTATATATATATGGGGTGGTCCTTAAAATCAAATGTTTTAATTACTTTGCTCCTACTTCATCAATTAGTTGTATTCTAGGAAAAAACTCTAGGCAAAAAATTATTTTTTTGAATTATGTCAATAGGAACATCTTGCATATGGATCACAAAGTTTGATATTAATGCCGGTCTAAATCTAGCTCACGTTCCCTTCTTTTATTTTTGAGTGCATGCGCCCTTTACTAGAGGACTCACTTTCGCTCTCAACCGAAGCTGGAATGCTCAGAAAACCAGACATTCTGAATGAAATGTAATAAATTTTTGCACAATTTCGACCATTCACCATAGAAATATATGATTGTGTAAGAATATATTTTACTATAAATCAACTGGATTATATATATATATATATATATATATATATATATATATATATATATATATATATATATATATATATATATATATATATATATATATAATATATATATATATATATATCCACCATCGACAAAACTGATTCAAATGATGAGGATAAAAACATTGAAGGAGCTGTTGGTGGGGTAAATTTCACTAAAGTGTAAAAGTGAAAAGAGCTAGAACCATCATCATCACACCCTCCTTTTCTGCAGCCTTGGATAGAACAAAGATGTCTGATCGGACTGCCTGTTTTTCAGGCCATGATGTAAACAAATAAAATGTCTTCTATTCAACATCAATGAATGGCACAAAGGAAACCCACAGCAACACTTTTAAAGAAAGAATTCAAATCAGAGACCCCATTGATAGTTCACTGGGATGGAAAGTTAATGCAGGATCTAACATCAAAAGAACATGTTGAAAGTCTTCCAATTCTCGTCAGGAAAGAACAACACAATTATTGGATGTACTAAAATTAGAAAGTGGAACCAGAGTCAATATGGATAATGGTGTAGTTAAAGCAATTGAAAAATAAAATCTTATTGATCAAGTTGTTGGAATGTCTTCTGACACACTGGCTTCAGATATTCTCTGCCACAAATGAGCATGCATATTAATTGAAGATAAGCTCCAAAAAGATTTACTATATCTTCCATGCTGGTATCTCATTGTGGAGCAGATTCTTCAAAGTGTGTTTTCAGAGGTTCTTGGTGCTTCTTCTGGTCTTGAATTTCTCCTATTCAAGAAGTTTCAAGTTATTTGGAAAAATACTGATCAAAAAATCTTCATCACTGGACTACAGTACGCTACACTGACAAAAATATATATGCAATGAATGTGCTTCATGAAAGAGAGGATTTGCGGGGAGATTGCCGTGAATTAAATGGGTTAGTAATTATTTTTCTTGGTGGCATATGATTCCATGCTCCTGGACCAATGCATATGGATAGATGGATGAGTAAGGTTAAATATTCCCTGAAAGTGTGGCTGTTAAAGAACCAATTTCATTTAACAAAGACAGAAGAAATTGAACATCATTACAGCATTTCTACCTACAGACCATGAAACATGGCTAGAACAAGATGATTATCAGAAAGGAGTTTCCATTATAACAGCAATATAAGTTAATGATTTTGCAGAATGAGGAGTCGCATTAATCCAAGAATAAAACATTAAAGGATGAAGAGCAACTCTAATTCATACTCCCAAGTAGTAGCAGAACAACTATTCCCAGATAGTAAGAGGACAACATTATTGGGGCAAACTGGGAAACAATGAATAGTTAGCAGCTATGAAATCCCCACCATGAGCTGTTAGTACTCCTATGGGAGGACGTGAATGATTGCTCTCAGGGTAAAACTTTGACGAGGATGTGCAATGTTCTAATTCATCAATTCTTAAAAATATTTTAAACAGTGTTTCTATTTCCATAGCAACCTATTCAGAAGGTAGGAGTATGACTTAAAAAAATTTTTCCCTCATCATAAGGACCACACACACACACACACACACATACATATATATATATATATATATATATATATATATATATATATATATATATATATATATATATATATATATATATATATATATATATATATATATATATATATATATATATATATATATATATATATATATATATATATATATATATATATAGTCAAGTAGTTCTGATGACTGACTACAAATGAATGACATGGGCACCTGTTCCCCTAATACCAATAAGAATCTAGGTGAAAAACATCCTAGCCAGAAGGATAAAAACAGCAGTGGAAAAAAGCTGGCCATTTTGCTACAACAAAGAAAACAATTTAATATTAAATAAATTTTCCATTTAAATAAAATTCCATTTCCATTTAAATTTAAATAAAAGCAAATGTATGTTTTAACCGTATTGCAATATATATATATATATATATATATATATATATATATATATATATATATATATATATATATATATATATTATATATATATATATATATATATATATATATATATATATATATATATAATATATATATATATATCTGGATGTGTAGGGCAAATTGAGACAAGTGGGGTAAATCCAGATAATGGTTATAAATTGGCTTTAGAGTAAAAAACTATTTACATATTAAATCATTAAATGACAATTTTATATCCTAGGTATTAGGCTATCATATAAGGTCACTTAATACAAGCATTTTTCAGCAACTCTTGCATTTACTAACAGCTCTCCCAAAAGATGGACTATAGACTCAAGAAACATACTTTCAAAAAAATATAATTACAATCAAACTTTTTTTTTTATCATAGTTAATATCCTATGTTGACTAAATACTTTTATGATGATCTATAGACTATTAAGATTATTCAGTTTCAAACTGTCATTTTTTGAATGTCTCTTAAATCATTCTTTTTCATTTAAATTAAAATATATAGGGACCGACTGGGCCTGGAATTTTGCTGGGGCCGGGGCTCTCGCTGGGGTTGCCTAAAATTTGTAAAGAGGTCAAAAGCACTGAAATTTTAGGTTAAGAAAATTAGATTTAATTATAAGGAAGGAGTAGAATAGTCAATATTCACTTAAATTAATGATGATATGCATTTTTCAGAAAAAAAATCAGAAAATTACAGATTTTGTATAATAAAAGTTTGAAAAAACTACAAAATTGTTTATTTTTTTTTTCTGATTCACAATAGTTATTCAACAGGTTTACTTAGGTAAGCCACTAAGTTAAAGTTTGAAAAAATGTAAGGTGTTAGGTTTCAGGATAGGCTTGAAATAGCTAAATGTAACATCTGAAGTCAGGAAATTAGAAGAGGACCTCCAGGTGCCCCAAGTAAAAATTTTTCAACCAAATCTATATATGGGTGCATCTAAAATCAAAACACAAAGATGAACATTAACTAGCAGAAGAGGAGTGGACAAAAGAAACAGAAAAGAAAAATAAAATATTGAAAAAAATAAGAAAAATCATAATTTTCTAATATTTTGTTTGATTTAATCCACCATTAAAAAGTATAATTTGAAATTTTAACAATGGTTTTCTCAGATTATTAGCCAGGGCCAGGGTTGGCTGGGGTCCCAGTCAGTCCATAGAAATATACATAAAAAAAATCATAATACAACATAATGCAAGAAATTTTAACATTATATTTTTATAAACCATGTATATATATTGATTCATATATATTTTTCCTTTTAAATATATAGTATACCACTTAACAATTTCACCTATCATGAAATCCAAAAATTTTAATTTACTGAATTCACATATGCCCAACTGCTTGGGCAGTGTTATGAATAAACCTTTATTAACTGCTTTTCATACTTTCCCACAGTGTTGCTAAAGCATCTACGAAAGATTTTACTTAATGTGTCCCCAAAGAAGAAAATTTGCAATTTGCAATTTGCAAAAAGCTGGCAATTCTGCCAAGATATAAATAAGCAGTGAAATTCTTCCTTTTTGTGAGAAGACTAAAATAGTATAGCACAACTGAAAATTTACATCAACCTATTTGTTGCAAGAGAGAATAACAATGATTTTAGAAGTTACTGGAGATCATATATGCTGATGAAAATGTTGCTGTGAGACTGTATCCGCTTTTAAAAAACTTTTGCCAGATTTCCAAGAATTGAAGTTAAAGAGAAAAGATACCTTCCAGAACTATTAGACCTTTAACGGTAATAAAGCTGAAAGATATCAAATATATAATCGTAAAAGTGGAAAGCTGCAGACAAAATATATATATATAATATATATATTAACAATGGTATATGGCAAAACTGCAAAGCATCTTGTTGATACAGGCATCATTTACAGAGAACCCCTAACCACTTTAAGAAAACAAATGAAAAAAAAGGGTCGTCACAATCATTCTTTTTTTTTTTTTTTTTTGAAATATTCCATCCCCTAAACTGAACAAATACTCGAAACATATAGGGTTGAAAATTTATGTCCTAATAACAAATAATGCACCTAGTCATTCATACTCTATTTGCTTTGTTGATAATGTTGTATTTTTTAACCCATAGAATCTGTACCCTCTTTAACAGGGTATAATTTAATGTGCCAATACCAAGCAAGAGCAAAATTACAGGTTCTCTCTCTACTTCATCAACCACTCATTTCTAATCAGGAACAAAAATATTCCTATTAAGAGACCATCTGGGCATTCAATTCTATAGTAGAACACTGAGCATACATTACATATTTCTTCACTTAATACACTATAACCTGGATAATAATATACTCAAAAATCATAATATTTAAAAAACCAAGATTTTTAGAATCTCAAAATCACTATAAAAAAATACTCTATAAAATGTGTCACTCACCTGACATGTGTCCTTAATTTACAATAGAAACTGATATTATTTTTTATTCTATGGTAAACCTTGAAAATTTGTCAGAAATGCAAAAAATTATAATACAGTTAAAGCATCAAAAATTTATTTATAAATTCATAAATTTGGGCTATATGTTGATGTTTGATGATATGTTTAAAAAATAAAAAAAAAAATGGAAAATAAATATTTAAATTAATATTGAAATATTTGTGGTTAAAAAACATCATGAAAACATATCTAAGAGAGCAGTGGAATCTGTTATAAATTCAGTTCCAATTCCAACTGCTGAAAAAAGTGATTTTCAAATTTAACTCCAATTAAAATTCATCAAATCGAAGTTCTAAAATTCTGGGCTCAGATTTCTATTCTAGTTCCATTGCTCAAGTTTTTAATATATATATATATAAAGTGAGGTAATTCAAACTACATGGAGAAAATGTTCAATAGATAAAAACTGCCTTTATGGTGTAATAAGAATATATATTTTTTAAATTAAATTAAATAACGATTTAATGTTATAATATATTAATTACACAGAAATACAATTTAATTTTATCATACATTAATTTCCAGTATAAATATACATATTTTTGTTGAATGACAGATGGTAGAATCATGATTACATAAACAAAGGATCACAGCAGATCATTAAAAAACAATGTAAAAAAAAAAAAAACTTTCAAAATCTTATCAATTTTTGTTTACATTAAAATTTAAACAAAGATTAAACATGAAGTTAATATTTTAAATTTTAGGAATAGATATTAAAAACTTGAGCTAAAACTATTGTTTTCATGAAATTATTGTTGTGAATATTTTATATTTATATTTTATGTAATACAGGTTAAGTTTTGTTTGAAGCTAAAATCAGTTATTAAACATTTTTTTATATATAGACAAATGTACAACCACAAATAAGCATCTGAAATGTAATTTAAAAATTTTTTTGTAGTGAAAAGTATTTAATGTTTATTTTTAAACACATGAATTTGGCACTCAGCAAACCAACTCATATTTAATAACAATGGGAAAAGAATAACATCAATAAATTATCAATACAAATATATAACCAAGATTACATTTTGATAACTTTGAAGTGTATCTTTGCTTACATAAGTTTTTTTTTTTCCGCCTAGGAAGAAAAAAAAAAAAAAGTATTACGGTCAATTAGGGTGAAAGGGGAAAAAAAATTTTTTTTTGAGAGGTGTGGGGAAAATGTTTTTGTAAATTTGCTAAAAATTTTTAGTTAAAAATAACTTCTTTTTTTTATTACAGTAAAAAAAAAAAAAAAAATCTAACCATAAAAATGTATTTCCCTCACACAATGTGTATATGTGCATATGTTATCATATTTTCCCCCACCCTCCCCGAGGGTCGTGACCCTCAGGTTGTGAAACACTGGTTTAGACCATACCTGATTAACACAGTTTGCTTTGATCAAACGGAGTAGCTCAAAAATAAATTTCCATTTATTTTTTTGATGTTAAAGTTTTCATGGATTTGTGTGTGTATATATATATATATATATATATATATATATAATATATATATATATATATATAATATATATATATATATATATATATATATATTATATATATATAACTTTTTTTTTTTTTTTTTTTTTTTGTTTTTTTTAACATGTGGGTTTTCATTCTATAATCTTTTGAGTTTCAAATATAAGCTGTAGAAATATTCAGTATTTTGTGGTTCATTAACTTTCAGAGAAATTGTGAGCGACAGTCTTCTAAGCCATTATTATTTTTTTTTTTTCATAAACTCTTGAAACTTGCAATGTATTTTTTAAGTTTCCTACAGTATAAATAAAATGTTTAAAGAGCAAACTAAATATCATTAAATATAAAATAAATCATATGAGGCCAAACTGTAAAAATATTCCTATATATTAAATATGCGAGGTAGAAAAATCAAAAAATATTTTGGTATGATTTATTTTCTGTTTAAATCATTTTCAATTTTTTTGACTGGAAATGTATGGCACACAAACATTTATCTACAAGTGGTTCCATCTCCTATACCTGTGAGATGGGGAATTAAAAGAAAGGAAAATTTTTCAACACAATGCTAATATTTTTTTCAATACAATGGCAATATTTTTCACTACTCAGTTGTTGTGTATTTGACAGTGTAATATTTTATTTTTTATTTTAAATATTTTAATGGCATTTAATTTTATTTCCTTTTCTCATTAATAAACAATACATTTCAAGTTTTCAGAGTCAATTAATGAAAAATTATCAGCTTAGAAGACTGTTGCTCATAAAATTTAAAAAAAAAAAAATAATTCCATTTCTAACCACCAAATTGCTTATGTTACTTAACTGACATTTTTTCTTAACTCTAGAAGCTTGAAATATACTTTTTATTAATCTAGACTTACTACAAAAAGAAATGTTTGAAAAACAAATTTTCGGGATATTAAAAAATGAACTATAAATTCATTAAATGAGTCTTTTCATCTCATAACTTGGTTATAAAACATTTCAGAAAATATAAAGGCTATAGAAAAAATCTGCAAACAAATTTTTAAATTTTATTTTTTTTAATAAAATATTAATTAATTTTTATTTTTTGTTACAGGTTAACATTTCCTACATCATTCATGGGTCAGGGGGGGGTATGGAGGCAGTATCCTAAAAACGAAATGCATAATGCGCTATGCACTGCATTTGTTTATAAGGGGTTCTATCTCACATATCCACTGACTTGTGAGTGATGCAGGAAATGTGCCAACAAGCTATTTAATACTTTTTGATGAAAACTAGAAATTGGTAATAAAAAAAGATTCATTTAAATATACCATTAAACAGGAATAACAGGAAAAATATAAGATCTGCAAGTTCTATTTTTAGCTCGAAACATATATTACTCTACCCATTCATTCCGCAACTTGGTGTTTTTCAGTATAAGCCTTATTTCATAAATTTACAACAGAATTTTTAATGGTTTAACAGTATTGTAATTTGGAATGGGCAAAATAACCAGTTGCTACCCAGTAAAAATGAAATCTTAATTGTAAGAACTAAACTTTTCAAATTACAAAAATATACGATATGTTCAATATTTTATATTTGGTTATTCATGTTGAATATAGACATGCAATTTGAAAATTTATTATTCAACTTTTAGGGAGTTGTAAAAATTGGGATTACACGATATAACTATATTTATAATTTTTTTGAGAAATATGAACCTTTCTGAATATTTTTATTAAAAAAGTATATGGAAATATGCAAATTACTACTTTTTAAAATTAATTTAAAATTGAAGGTAACAAAAAAATGATGTCAGGGAAAACTAACCACTGTACAATATTTAAAAATGGCTATTTAATTGTGTTTGGACTGAAATATTTGACAAAAAATCAGACCTGTATGGGAGCAAACTTTAGGCAAATTTTTCAGCATCTTCCCTTTGTCAAAATAACTTGATTGACCTGCTGATAGTTAAATCATCGATATTCATTTTGTTAAACTTCCCTTTTCATGTTGGCTGCATAAAAAAGTCAAATTACCATGAATGCCCATAATCATGAAAAGTAATTTTTTTTTTTTTAAATATTTTTAGGCATAACTTTTTCCTTCCAATGTAAAGTTCATGAAATTTTCAGAGGTTGTATAGTTAGATGAGATACACATTTTTTATTTATAACTATTTGGTATACCTAACAATTTTGATGCTGTGCATAGGAATTTTTTTTTAATATATGGCTTGCACAGTACCACAATGATTGGGCATACAAAAAAAAGTTTTCTAAATAAAAAATATGTAGCTTGTCTAACTGTACAATCATTAAAAAAAATTTAATTTTCTTTCATATATCCAATCATTTTGTTGCTGAGCATGGGAAAAAAAAACCTTCAAATTATTGTTTTTTTCCATGTGCAGCAACAAAATGGTTGAGTATACAAAAAATCATTATAAATACCCAACTGTATAACCACTGTAAAAAAAAATTTTATACTCAATCATTTTGATGCTGTGCATGAGAAAAATTTAGGAAAAATTTCAAAATTTAAAAAGTGCACTAGAATTAAATGGTTGGGTATAAAAAAAAAAACCTTGCAGAGATTGTACATTTAGGTAAGATACAAATTTTTTATTCAGAAATTTTTTTGGTATATCCAACCATTTTGGATATACAATTTATTAAACTAATAAAATGCATTTTATTAGTTTGTAAAAGTTTCAGCACCCATAATACCTTCTTTGATGAGATATTATAGCCTAGGCATTGCCCACAAAAAATTTTTTTACCATAATTTATTTATTTTTGAAGTAACATGGCAAAAACTTTTCTTGATTTTACCATCATTAGAAAAAGCATATTTTTCTAAATCAGTACATACTTTTTTTTTGATGTCTTTTGAAATAAGGTTACAAAAATTTGCATAAATTTTGTAAGTTTTCATGTGGATTCATATTATAACTTCTATGATTAAACAAACATATGTTCATATCATTACCGTTATGACATTGGTATATTTCTGTCAATAAACTGTGTTAAACACATTTAAGTCCACTTTGTTGTTTGACATTCCCTTTAGATAAAAAATTACAAGGTTTTTATTTTTGCATTAATCAAATTCTCACTTGTTCTTGATTAACCTGTTGTTTTTCATCTTGCAAGTGTTTTTATTTCTTTGCAGGAAACTTGTTTAACACGTTATGAACTCAAGCAGAAAAAGCATTACAATTAATTATTTGTATAAATTTTTTTATTAAACTCTCAGTACAATGGAGTCAGTAAGAATTAACAAAAGACTTATCTGTTTGTACTGTTGGATTTTTTAAGAACTCTGTATCATTTGTCTACATTTAGTTACAAAAAAAGGCTCAAAATCATAAAAGGACAAGCAAAATCACCAGAAACTGTTGGCTAAATGGAGTGAAAAACTTTTTAATGATTCATCAACTGTTTGCTACAATCATGAACAGGAATTTTTATTCAAATTTAAAATTTTACAGAGATATTGCCGCAATCCATTTGAAAAGCCAAACCATTATATAAAAGACCTTGAGAGCTGTAAATGCCACAGAAACTGACAAGCTTAAAAGTTATACAATCATGAACAATTTGCCCAGTCAAGAAGAGTGCAAGTTGTTGAAAGGATTTATTAAAATTACATTCCACAGGCTTTTTATTACCACCACCATCATCATGAACATGATGATGAACAGATTGAAGTTGTGGGAGATGCAAATATAAGAATAACATCCCTTAGTGTTTCTCCTTTAAAATTACAGAAAGTTAGTATGTGAGACTGTGAAGGATATGCAAAACGTAAAGTTAATGAGGTTCAAAATTTGTTAGTCAAAAAAATAGCTATTGTTGAGGGGTTTTAATCTTTAAGATATTGAATAGGATAGCTTTAAACAAAATTAACAATGTCAACTAATTGTGCAAAAAGTAGCAGATTATGATTAACACCCAAAAGTAGGTTCATTAAGAAGACAATGGCTGAATTTGCTGTTTCCCAAAGAATGGTAAAAACAGTCATAAAATTAAAAGTAGAAGGTGGGGTCTTGGTGATTCCTCATAAAAAAAAGGGGAAAGTTTTATATGCGGATATACAAAATCATGTTGTCAATTTTTTCAAAGATGATGAATTCAGTTGTCTCAGTGAGAATTGCAAATGAAGAAGTCCAGAACAATAGTGCTTATTGCTCTGCAATTTGAGGGAGAAGTTTATTGCTTATAATAGAAAATTTGGTCATGAGCTGGGCTTTTCAAAGTTTTGCAAATTAAGACCAAAATGGTGTGTAACAGTTGGCTTACCTGGAAACCTAGAATAAATAACCCATATTTATGCTTGGGAACCTGTGATAAAGAAACCCACCACCCATGGCTAGACTTGCATAACAAAATGTTGAAAATGTTAAATGACAGAAATCACCAACTTTGAGTGATAATTTTGAGAAAACTAAATGGGAAAAGTAACCAAAATTTCAAAAAATTTCAATTTATGGAAGGTGCTGAAAATTAAGATAACCCAATATAACTAATTTTTTTCAAGAAATATGAACCTTTCTGAAATTTTTTATAAATATATATAAACTATAAAGAAATTTGCAAATTAATATTTTAAAATTTTTTTTTTAAAAAAATTAATGGTGCCAAAAAGATGAAATGGATGAGGACTAACCACTATGCAATATTTATAAATTGTTATTCAGTGATAAATGGGTAAGACTAGTATTATAGATTATCAAAAATGATATTTGAAGAAAAAGAAAGAAAGAAAAAAAAAAAGTTTTGACAAATATTCAAAAAAAATCAGGACATGCATGGTAGCAAATTTTATGCACATTCTTCCTTCAAAATGACTTTAATTGACCTATACATAGTTAATCATCAATATTCATTTTGTGATATAATTGAATTTTTAATGTCTGCTGCCCCAAAAAAAGTTGCAGGTCAACATATATCCATAATTGGGAAAATTCAAATTTTTTTTGGCAAAACATTTTAAAGTTCATGAAATTTTAAGAGGGGGTATAGTTGGGAGATACCAGTTTTTTATTTATAATTTTTTGCATTCAAAATGTTTCTGTTACTATGCACAGAATTTTTTTTAACATTTCCTGTGCACAGCACCAAAATGATTGGGTATACAACAAATTTTTTATAAATAATGTGTAACTGCAGTTTTATCTTCTAAAACTGAACTCTTCTATCAAATTTTTTCTGCAAACTCAACTTTAGATAATTTTGGAGCTATAATACCTCCATTTATGCCTGAAATTGTGATTTCTTCTAAAGATGTCATTTCTGCTCTCTCTGGGCTTAACACTAAGAAGGTGTACATCCTCACAGTATCCCTCCTGTGGTTCTGAAAACTTGTGCTTTTTTGCCTTCACTGTGCTTTGGTAAACTATTTCCTCTGTCTACTTAAACTTTTCCTTCTTGCTGGAAATGTGCTCTCATTCAGCGTGTTATAAAAGGGGAACCTCTCTCAACGTCCAACTACCGTCCATTTCTTCAACCTTCGTTTTATAAAATTTCTTGTTAAGATTTACAAACATCAAATCTTCTAATCTTATCTATGATTGCTAGTATGGCTTTCATAAAAAAAGCTATACTGGTGATCTTTCCCTTCTCTCTTGATTTTTGGTCCTTGGCTCTTTGGCATTTCAGTAAATCTTTTGGTGTTGCACTAGACTTATCGAAAGCTTTCAAGTGTTGCAGGAAGCATCAATTTTTAAGCTACCTTCTTTCAGAATCTATCCTAATTCCCTTTTCGATATATAGAGGTATCTGATAAGTGTGTTCAGAAGAGCAGTTTCTGTTATAATAAGAGATAGCATAGAGAGAAAGATGCAACAATTTGGTGCTAGAGAGAGACTGGAGAAAATTAGTCAAGAGTGAAAGAGTAGCTGTTGTAAAATCAATTAATAGCAATGTTCTTCACTGATCTATCCTATCTCAAACTCTTTTTCTACTTTTCATCAAAGACCTATTAATTACATAATCACCTATCCACTCCTATGCTAATGACTCCACCCTTCATTACTCCTACCATTCTGAAAGATGAATTCCCAACAGCAGTTAATTGATGGTAGAATGATAGCCTTGAAGCAACTAATCCCTGATCTTTCTCATTTTTCAAATTGGGTGGAAGGAAGGTTATTTTCAATGGCTCAAAAACTTAGTTCCTCCATATCTCTTCTCAACACAACTTTCTATAAAACTATGACAACTTCAAAAACACAACTCAAACCTTCATTTGTCCTTAATATTCTCAATGTTTCTTTTTCTTGTGATCTTTCTTAGAATGAGCACTACTTCTATTTCTAAACGAAGATGTTGGATGCTCTGAGGTGACTTCATAATTTTTTCACACCACCTCCATTGCTTTCACTAAATAGAGTAGTTTTTCACCCCTGTATGGAGTATGCCTCACTTAAACAGCCCTTCTTGAAAAGGTGGAGTCTAGGGCTTTTGGTCTTATCAACTCTTCCACTCTGACTAATTTTCTCCAGTCTCTCTCTAGCACCATATTGTTGCATCTTTCTCTCTATGCTATCTCTTATTATAACAGACACTGCTCTTCTGAACACACTTATCATATGCCTCTTCCACTAAAAAGGACTCAAGCTACTTGCTTTTCTACATAGTCATCCTCATCCTGTAAAACTTAACCAGAATAGACTAGAGAGAATATATATATATATATATATATATATATATATATATATATATATATATATATATATATATATATATATATATATATATATATATATATATATATAATATACCGTATATTATATATATCACAGAAATACTCAAATGATAATATTGAGTAGTAATAAAATTTAAAATGTGATACTGGTATAAACTGAAGCCCCCTCCCTTGGCTTAAGCTTATACCAGTATCACATTTTAACCACCTGTGGTGAGTGGTGGCAAAAAAAAAAAAAAAAAAAAAAAAAAAAAAAAAAAAAAAAAAAAAAAAAAAAAAATATACTATCTTGTACAGAAATTATCAGTTTTCTTTCAATAAAGATTTTGGAATCGGCATCAGTTTGATATAGTTTTTTACAGATACTTAACAACAAAAATTTTATATACCGATACCTGATACCACAAAATTTACTAACACTAGCCAATACCGATACTTGACTTCATCCCTATATATATATATATATATATATATATATATATATAATATATATAATATATATATATATATATATATATAATATATATATATATATATATATATATATATATATATATTTATTTTCTGGACCATTAGAATTCAATAAAAATTTGCATATACAATTTTATTAGCTGATTACAAAAATGTAAATTTTTTTTCAAGAAATTAATATTTACAGTTGTTATAGGTAGTTAGCTTAAGATAGCTTTGGTTAGGCAGAAACATTTAATTTTACATAATAATTATCAAATTAGGAGTAGTCATAACTTTTAATAGGGTGATCATTTTTCAATGTTTTTGTTTCTTTCTTTATATCTTATTCAAATATTTTCTTTAAGTTTCATGATAATATAATTAACTGATATTACTATTAAAAATAGATTTGGACACTTATAGGAGAATAAGGAATATGCTAAATCAAGAAATAAGGTATACTAGATAATCAGAAATTAACATGGCAAGAAACAACAATAAAAATTTGAAGAAATTATATAGTTTTTATAAATTTAATAATAATAAAGATTGGTCTTATTAAGAAACATGATAAATTGATCAGCTCTGATTTAGTAATTTAATATGTATTTTGCATCAGTTTACAAGTAAAGGTTTGATAGAGAGTTTGAGACACTAGAGAGCAGTGTAATGATAGCTTTGTATTTCTTGATGTTGATGAAGATGAAATTAAAGATTTGTTTTAATTTATTGATTATAAAATGCATGGCCTGATAGTATACATGGAAGAATCCCAAAGGAAGGTAGCGATATTATTGCATATAGTTTATATTTCATAGGGCTCTGAATTATTAAGATACCAAAAGATTGGAAAACTTTTTGTGGTCCAATTTTTAAGAAAGGTAATAGGGATGATCTTGGAAATTATAGACCAATTAGTTTAACATCATTGATAGTTAAAATTCTAAAAAAAATTTTTTGAAAAAAAAAGATAAACATTTAGCTGACAATATGATTTTGTAAGACTCAACATGGTTTGAAGGTAAATCATGTCAAACATATCTTTTGGAATTTATGGAGCATATTACTGATGCTGATGAGACAGGATAACCACTGATATTGTTTATCTTGATTTTAGCAAGAGTTTTGATAAAAAAAAAAACTAACAGGCTAATTTAAAAATTCTCAGCATGGTTTTGGAGTACTTGTTTATAACTGGATACAGAAGTTGTTGAAAGATAGGAGACAGTGTGTAATATTAAATGAGAATAAAACATCATGGAAGTATCATAGATAAAGAGTGGCATTCTTCAAGGTTCTGTGCTAGGGCCTCTTCTATTCTTAATCTATATTAATGATTTGGATAGGGGAATAAAATGTTATTAGTTTTTAAGTTTGATAATGACACTAAGCTGGCCTATCCTATTAGAAATTTTGAGGAATGCATGACAGCTCAACATGATTTGGATAAACAACTTGGTTAGGCTCAAAAGTGGCACATAAATTTAATCATGAAAAATTTTAAGGTTCTTCATATGGTCTATTTTAATAAGAATTTCATTTGTGAAAAATATAGGGAATGGCTTCAATCTGTGGATAAAGAAAAAAATTTGATTGCGATTATCAGTAATAGTTTGAAAGTGTCAGAATGCTTGAAATCATAAATCGAAATACTAACTATAAAAGTAAAGGGGTGATCTGTAGGCTCTATAATGGTTATGTTAAACCACTGATTGAGTACTGAGCACAGGTTTGGGGCTCTTATCTAAGATATTAATATGCTGAAGGGAGTGCATCACAACAAGAATGATTTTTGGATTTGAAAATAAGAGTTATAGGGAATAGACGCAAAGAATTAGGGATATTTTTCATTGAAAGAAGGTACCTTAAAGAATATATTATTCAGGTTTTTAAAATGTTGTGTCTATTAACAATGTAAATATGGGTAATGTTTTTGATTAAAACACAATGGACTTGCCAGAGGGTAATAAAAAAGATACAGAAAAATGCTTGCCATCTAGATATGAGAAAGTATTTTTTTCAGCAGTAATAAATTTCTGGAATGGCTTATCATCACAGGATATTACTGATAGTAACTCTCAACCTTTAAGAAAAAGTTGGATCAATATATGGGTAATCAAGGTTTAGTATGATTGAATCATCTTTTTATGGCTAGGTATCTTGGATTTCATGTTCCTTTGGTGTATTGATGATTTTGTATTTTAACTTATAATATTTTATTATAGTTTAACTAATAAACTGCATGATGTACACACTGTATGTAATGTGATGAGTTGATTTTTTGCATTATAGTAAATGACAACTAGTATTTTTGTTGACTGGGACATTCTTAAGAGGTGCCAATGACTTCTGTCTCATATTTTCTTAAATTCTTATAACCCCCAAAGACAACTGTTTTTTTTTTTTTTTTTGCATAACTTTAACCAAATTCTGTAAATATTAATTGTTCAGAAACAGGCCTAAATTTTAAATTATAATAAACAGCAATTAAAATTATGTATGTACAAAATTTATTAAATTCTTGAATAATTCAGAATATATATATATATATATATATATATATATATATATATATATATATATATATATATATATATATATATATATATATATATATATATATATATATATATATATATATATATATATACCTGGAACAGAAAAACTAGTCTACCTAATTCTGCATTTCTGACAATTTTTTTGAGGTTTACTACAAAAAAATAGTTTCAAACTTGTAAGTTTGGAAGTAAGATACCATGTGACCAACATATCCTGAATGATTACCCTTTTTCCTTAGATTTTAATATCAAACAGTTTACTTATTTTCTTGGACCCTAGGGACAAGAAAAAATATCATATGTTAATGTTACCATGATTCACCGTCCACTGGATTTGGCTTGCTCAGAATTTGTAGAACTTTAGATGAAATATCAGATCAAAACTTTTAGTCCTAAGCCTATAGTGAAAGCAACTTCTTTTATGAATTTAATCTTTCACAAAACATACACAACATATAGTAAAAGGTGTACTTCCATATCTTAAATAAACTTAAAGGGATAATAGCAAGCATAACAATATATAAAATTAAATTTGCATACCGTCATGTCGATTATTTTGAGACATAATTACTGTAGGCCGGATTAAGTCTAATTAGCCTACAAAGGCTGTGGGTAACAACCCTTCTAAGATCCTATAGATGTTATCTATATGATCTATTTTTATCACTGAAGTTCATGAATTTATCACAGTTTAGGTATTTCATAAGCATAAATGACAATTACTCATAATTCATTTCGCTAATACATTTCTAACATCTAGGCCATAGTGACGTCACAATTTCTCTGAAAAAATATTGGAACAAAATCTTGGAAACAATAATAAAAATAAACTCTTCTTAATTATTTTTCATATCCAAAGCCTTACGAAATGTGAGTTCAATGAATATCAAGATAATTCTTGTTTTCTAAAATTTTAATAATGGACAATCCATTTTAATGTAAATATTAAAACGTATACAGCAAATGAAATTCATCAATATATAGCCAATAATGATTGTCATTCTAAAGTACACAGAGTAAGAGCGTATTCTTCATAGCTGAAGAGAAGAAGAATTACAACAAATACATTGTCACCAAAATCTTCAAAACTTAACCTACAATTTAAATAGAAACTACAGTCAGTATCTTAGTTCTTAGTGGTTATCAAAATTATAACATTTGCACTGCGATTTATATTCAGGATAAAACCTGGTCCATGTTGACGCTACGCCCAAGTTGTGGTCGGGGAAATATTGAAGGGACTTTTCACTAGGCGATATGTCAGTAGAAGTTCTGGATTATTTCCTTTTGAACCATCAGTGGAGTAGTGGTCAACACAACGGACTTCCATCTTTTGGGCCCGGGTTCGATTCCTCGAAATTATAACATCACTAGCAGTTAATAAAATTATAAATAATGATTCCACGGTTGATTTATCATAGTGGTTATCAAAAATTAATTATATATATATATATATATATATATATATATATATATATATATATATATATATATATATATATATATATATATATATATATATATATATATATATATATATATATATATATATATATATATATATATATATATATATATATATATATATATATATATATAATATATATATATATATATATATATATATATATATATATATATATATATATATATCTATATATATATTATATATATATATATATATATATATATATATATATATATATTATATATATAATGCTTTTGTGTTTGCCGAAATGGTAGAGGCCGTAATCCCCGATGGGATGAGTATGTTTATTTAATCTTCAACTAAATCTTTTCCTTTTCAAAACCCATAGTTCAATGGTTCATGCTCTCGTGCCATTCATGAAAGAGAATGCATATCGTGAATGGAAAATCTCTTATTCTCCTATCACTATTGTTAATTTTCATTCAGCTCGGAATCTTTGTAGGGATATTATTCGATAGGCCAAGAGTACTTCCACTAAAAGGAGGTACGCTGACCTTTTTGGTTCTCCTCCTGATAAAAGTTTTTGGGCTCTAGTCAAAAACATCTCTAATAATTTTTGTAAATCTACCTTTCCTCCTCTTATTCGTCTGATGGCTCTGTTGCTAATACTCCTTCTGAAAGGCAAATCTCTTCGGCCTCCTTTTCCCCTTCAATTTCACCCTAAACGATTCAGGCTCCCATCCTCCTATTCCTTCTCCTCTCAGGTGTCTCCTGTCATCACCTGTGATTTTACATTATCAGGTTCATGGGATCCTGAGACCTATGAATGTTAGGAAGGCCAGCGGCTCTGATGGCATTCCTTCCCGTGTTCTGAGGGTGTGAGCGTTTGAGCTGGAGCCTGTCCTTATTCAACTCTACTCTTAATGTTTTAATACTAGAAGTGCGCATATGTTTAACCAATACCGAAGAAGGGTAGCCTCTCTGATTCCCCTAACTATTGTCCTATAGCTCGCACTATGTTCTGTCTAAAATCTTTGAAACTCTAATTCTCATTTCTTGGATCATCTAGTGTCTCACTCCCTTCTTTCAGATTATCAGTACGGTTTTCAACTTTCGAGGTCTACTGATGACATACTTTCCTATCTTAATGCTTCATGTCTTCTGCTCTTAGGGATTATGGAGAGTCTTGTGCGGTGGCACTGACATTTACAAGGCTTTTGACCAGGTGTGGCATGCGTTACTACTCTTCAAGCTCCCTTCCTTTTTGTTTCCTCCTCCTCTTTGCTTACTTATGAACTTTCTCTCAGATCGTTCCATATTGGCACTTGTCGATGGAACGACCTTCTTCCTTTTCTGTTATTTGTGGTGTTCCTCAGGGTTCTGTTCTATCTCTAACTATATTCTTACTTATCACCCAATATCTTCTTAGCTCCACTTCTAACTCTATTCATTCTTTTGTCGATGACTCAAATCTCCATTCTTCTACTCATTTCAAATCTGCTCCCTCCTTTGCTTATCGCTTCAACTTTCTGAATGTATTCTTGCCGATCTGAACGAGATTTGCTGGTGGGGTCGCCTCAACGTTATGAAATTCATCTATTTTAAAAACAAGTTTTTCACACCTCCCAACTTTCCTATCTCCTTCAACGGATCTCCCGTCTTAACTGTAAACAACACAAACATTCTTGGTCTGAACAAAAACAATAAAATTTCTTGGAAACCTCATATCTCCATGGTTG
>SEYY01001097.1:214320-221820 GCA_009176605.1 Armadillidium nasatum | reverse complement strand
TTTTAATCAATAAATAAAAAAATTATATTGTTAGAAATGTTATTTCAAATTTAATTAGAAATGTAAATCGTAATATTTAATAAGAGTTTATAAAAGAAATTAAAGTTTATTGTTTATGAATTTGTGATTAAAACTAACAAAACAAAGAAATTTATGTATTAAAATTACCAGATCGATTATGGCAAGAATAAATAAATTAATAATATATATATATATATATATATATATTATATATATATATATATATATATATATATATATATATATATATATATATATATATATATATATATATATATATATATATATATATATATATATATATATATATATATATATTATATATATATATAATATTTTTATTTCTTGAATTGGTGCCAGAAATTTACAACGTCATGAAGAAAACATGAGTTTTATTATGCTCGAAACTATTAGAGTAAATATGGTGTGCATGTGTGTGTGTGTGTAAGAGAGAGAGAGAGAGAGAGAGAGAGAGAGAGAGAGAGAGAGAGAGAGAGAGAGAGAGAGAGAGAGAGAGAGAGCATATTCATGCCAAGTTCAATTTCGAATGTTATTTTTTTTTTTTAAGTCAAAGCTTTGAAGAATGAATTTAAAAGTTTGGTTTATTTAAAATTGGGAACTCTGACAAGATGTTTTAAATAACATAATAAAAAGCTAGCCTAGACCTTCCTTGTTTATTATTATTATTATTATTATTATTATTATTATTATTATTATTATTATTATTATTATTATTATTATTATTATTATTATTATTATTAACTTTCAAACTCTGGGCAATGTTTGTCGCAGATATTTTGGGGTTAATAACATCCGACCATGATTAATTATCGACATTTTAAATTTCTCCCTCTATCAATTTATATCAGGGATAAAGACGAAGGCACTGATGTACTCTTAGGATTTACTTTCGTGGGGTAGGGGGGGGCTGTAGCCCTTCGGTATATTGTTTTAAAAATTTGAAAAAAAAGCTATCCTAGAACTGTTATATTATAAAAAATATACAAAATGATGGCATATTATAAAATTATATAGTGTGAATGTATTTTTACGCAGTAGTTTAAATACTGCATTGAAGTGGAACTACAATAATAGTATTACGTTTGGCGTTTGTTGGAATACTTGTGTTTATAAAGAAAAGTTACGATAAGGAATGTGAAATAATAAAAGAAGAAAAAAAAAATTAGGCTCATAACTTGAATAAAACAAGTACATCAGAAGAGAATAGGGATGATAAGGAATGTGAAATAACAAAAGAAGAATAAAAAAAATTAGGCTAATAGCTTGAATGAAACTAGTTATAAGTACTTTAGAAGAGAAGAAACATTATGGACTTCCAGACTCTATATAATAGTCTCTTGGACTACCGGTACCTTATACCTTTGCTCATAAGTGGTTATCATATAATAGAGAGAAAGCTAATAGTATTTAAAATCAAAAACTAGCATAAGAAAACTATAGGCATAGATATAAGGAACACTTATAAATAAATTATAAAATATAATATTCGGGGAGCCTCCATAACCTATTTTAGAATATATTTATCAGTAAGTATATTTATCAATTAAATATAGAATAAAAGAAATCAATAACTGATCTTAACTAGACAATTAACAAATATTTCAAGAAAAATTATTTAAAAAAAAGGAGCTGAGAAAAGATTTAAAAGAAAAAAGAAAATAATAAAACTCTGACTTTTCATGATAGAACTAAAAAAAAATTTTTTTTTCGTGTTAGAGTAAAGGTTTCATACCCTGTAAACAGACTTATTTTTCTTTTGTAGCTAGATTCAATATTCTTTCAGTTAATTAATAGAGTATAATTATGAAATATTGAGAAGTTCCAAACACTTCCGAGGTTCCGAGGAGCAACGGTTGGGGATTCATGTTCTAAAGAACTCTAGGAGAAAGGATTTTCCTATGACGGAATAAAAATCTTTCCTGTGGTACGATAAAGACGGAGAATATTGCGATAATGATAAAGTACAAGTGATAATTATTGCGCGTTGTGTTGATGAAAACTCTCTCTCTCTCTCTCTCTCTCTCTCTCTCTCTCTCTCTCTCTCTCTCTCTCTCTCTCTCTCTCTCTCTCTCTCTCTCTCTCTCTCTCTCTCTCTCTCTCTCTCTCCTCTCTCTCTTATCTCTCTCTCTCTCTCTCTCTCTCTCTCTCTCTCTCTCTCTCTCTCTCTCTCTCTCTCTCTCTCTCTCTCTCTCTCGCTCTCTCTCTCTCTCTCTCTCTCTCTCTCTCTCTCTCTCTCTCTCTCTCTCTCTCTCTCTCTCTCTCTCTCTCTCTCTCTCTCTCTCTCTTCTTCTCTCTCTCTCTCTCTCTCTCTCGCTCTCTCTCTCTCTCTCTCTCTCTCTCTCTCTCTCTCTCTCTCTCTCTAGCTTGCTAGGAAATAAATGGTGGATAAAGAATTTCTTTACGAGATGATTCAATTTTTACTCCTGTCGAAGTAAACTTCAAACTAGACATTAACATTAAATTTGATGTACTGTTACTTTAACTAAACATAATATAATATATTTCTTAATTTTATAATCTATTAATTTTATAATTTTTACTTTAAAAAATTCATTCTTGTGTAAGAAATCCAAACTTTGATGCTGTCCGAAGTTTAAAGACGAAACCGGTAAGAAAATGCTTTTCACTTTCTCTGTAAATTGATGGCAAGAATTATATTAAGAACATTTAATTTAAATTAGAAGAAATTTTTTAGAAAATTGGAAGGAAAATGTAAAACATATTATTATTATTATTATTATTATTATTATTATTATTATTATTATTATTATTATTATTATTATTATAATGCAATTACACTAGTTTTATTATAGCGATGATAAACAGTTTAAAATATGTTAGATGAAGACATTGACTTTCAATTTATTTTTAAATAAAAAGATGAAAAAAAAGGAATGTGAAAGCGGGGGAGTGAAGGAGGGAGGGGGGGGGGCGAGCAGCTGACTTTGGTGAGTGAAGATCAAAAAACAAAAAGAATTTTGACAATTGAATAAAAAATTAAACAAAACTAATGCATAAAAAATCACGTTGGTTTTCCTGAAAAAAAAAAAAAAAAAAAAAAAAAAAAAAATATATATATTATATATATATATATATATATATATATTATATATATATATATATATATATATATATATATATATATATATATATTATATATATATATATATATATATATTATATATATATATATATATCAATTTTAAACTATAGATGACCACAGGCTTATATTACTCTTCTTTAAATATTTACATATAGGATAAAAGTAGAAAAAGTAGAATTGAAGATAGATTTATGTGCTTTACCTACGGTAATACATCCGTATTCTCATTAATTAACATCCGTGTCAGTATCTGTATCCAAATTTATCATTGTATTTACATTGTAATCAGGATTCTCATCTTCGCATACCTTCTCCATTGAGAAGAACTCGTACGACACGCCTCTCTACACATTCCCATCCTCTACCTCAGACCCCAGATTTAACCGCTATGCTCAATCTTACAATGTGATAGAATGTAAATTAGTAAAGTGGAAATCTTTAAAATTTGTTGATTATAAATAAATTAAACTTTTAGTATTTATCCACGTCCCAATTAGTAATGAACAAATCTCTGAAATTTTGTCGATTCAAATTCATCGATAGACTAATATTTGGCTAAGTCGATTAATCGGAAGTTGCATCACCCTAATGTAAGTTTAATAGACCGATATTCTTGTTTAACCACACCGATTAATCGAAAGTGATGAACACACTTTTATCTTTAGATTTATATATATATATATATATATATATATATATATATATATATATATATAATATATATATTATATATATATATATATATATATATATATATATATATATATATATATATATATATATATATATATATATATATATATATATAGGGATGGATGCGATACCAAAAATTTTTAGCCGATACCGATAACCGATACCTGAAAATTACCAGATACCGATACCGATACCGGTATCGGAAAATATGCCGATACTTGCCGATACTACTACGATACCGATACCGATACCGATTTTTACTCTTTATCCAAATAATTTGCCGATACGATACGATACTGAAAAGGCCGATACCGATACCGTATCGGAAAATAATGCCGATACTTGCCGATACCGATAACCGATACCGATACTTACTCCATCCCTAATATTATATATATATATATATAATATATATATATATATATATATATATATATTTATATTATATATATATATATATATATATATATATATATCTATATATATATATATATCTGGAATAATACTAAAAGCCCTTATCAATTTTTCTAGTATATTTCTCTGGGCTGGTCTTTAATGAAAGATGAAAAATCCAATCCAATCCTTTCTAACAATTGAAAAAGTTACTTTGAAGCTGTTGAGAGCTTAAAGTACACTGCAAAAATTGTCCTAACGAATCGTTGGGACAAATAGCAAAAATGTCACAGTTAAATTTTCAACAGAGAAAAGACAAGTTAAGCATAAGCAAGTCACTTCACCAGTTTACTTTCTAATAGGAAAATAATTGAGAAAATTTGTTGCGACATTTTTGACCTTGTCCCAATGATTCGTTAGGACAAATTTATGCAGTGTAGCAAGCTTTCTTCTCTGGGATTCTGTAAACTCTTTTGCGGTTTTTAATCCCAAATTTTGAAGCCAAACTTCTCACTATAAAGAAGCGAGTTCTCATTGGCAATGGTTGAAATCCTTATTAAAGATGGACAATACTCCTTATATATAATGAAAGATAGGTTAATAATTAAAGTCTGCCAACACTCTCACAGACCAAATATATATATATGAAAACAAATTGAGGAGGTTGAAGGAAAAGGTTGAAATAACACACAATGTGGAAGACCTTTTTCTTTTATACAATACAATACAATTAATTTTTTTTTGCTGACATTATAAATATTGTACATCACACTAATACAATTTTCATTAAAAAAAATATAGACCAGGTATTTTACTAGTGGAAAAATTATATACAGTAATTAAAAATATTCTAATATATATATATATATATATATATATATATATATATATATATATATATATATATATATATATATATATATATATATATATATATATATATATATATATATATATATATATATATATATATATATATATACTTCATGGAAAAAAATTGTCTTGGCTCATGTTTAAGTTCATAACAGTTCAATACTCCTATACTATAATGTATATAAATCTAAGGATAATTAAGGTGGAGTCTATGTACTTTCTGATCATTCCTTTATGAAGATTCTTTCATCATACGCCTTTATTTATCCTAAATAATTGGTTGCTATGATAATAATCCACTTTCAAATTGCAGCTCTTAACTACAATACCATTCATGGTAAAGTTGTTAAATAATCTCATTCATTTCGATTTCTGAAATTTCTTCATGCAACAATAATTCTTTGGTTTTCTTTGTTTGGCAGTTCTTATACTATTTTTACAGATCCTTTTTTTTTGTTGGGACACCTTCCATTGTTAAAGTTTATGGTAATAAAGTGGCTAACAAAGCAGACCAGTTTGTCACCTCTTCCACCTACGGTAATTATGATTTGAACACATCCTATTTTTTTTTTTGGTTACTTTTTTCACATTTTTCGTTACACTGCAAATATTGTCCTAACGAATCATTGAGACAAGTGGCAAAAAAATGTCACAGCAAATGTTTTCAGTTATTTTCAGCATGTCTTTTCTCTATTGAAAAATTTTACTTTGACATTTTTTGCCACTTGTCCCAACGATTCGTTAGGACAATTTTTGCAGCGTATAATTATGTCTTATTAGCAGGAATGTTGAAATGAAAACCGTCATAAGACAGAGTTCGTAATACTAATCCTCACATGTCTCTGCTTGTTCTCTGGTCTTGTCAGTCTGCTTTGTATACAAGTTGTACTAGTTGAATGTGACTAACTTATTCCACATTATATCTTACATTGTCACTATTCACAACTAAAGATAAAAAAATTTCCATAAAAAGGAAAAAGAACTTCCCATATATTCATTTTCAGTATTTATTTTGCCAGGTTTTTGCTTATGGTCATGGAAGGTTTCAACTCTTCTGGAAGAAATTAGCTTTGCTATACAGCCTATTTCACTATGTGTTGTGAATGTGTTTTGTACGATAATACAAACAAATATATATATATATATATATATATATATATATATATATATATATATATATATATATATATATATATATATATATATATATATATATATATATATATATATATATATATATATATAATATGTAAAGGAATGCTAGTTGAGAATATGGTGTTTTATAAATTTTTCTTATGTGGAAAAGAATGAATGCAAAAACAATCCCTACTACACCCTCTCATGAAGATTTTCTGCAGCTTACAATTCCTGGTGGCTTTGGTAAATCATGTTAGTTGATTTTAAATCTAAAAATGAATTCTTTTGAGATTTACTTCGAAGTAACGTCAGGAGCATATTATAAAAGCATAGATGTCTCAGCCTGGGAAGTGAGGCAATTTTTTCCTGCTTGGTTGGACGAATGCCCTTCTTCGATGAAGAACTGTTCTTAATAAACAAAGTAAGATAAATTAAATTGGCTATTTAACTGCTGACGATGCAGATTTCACTAGGCTTGAATTAGCCTTTAAAATGGCCTGAAATTTTTTTAAAAAAAGGCCAAAATTCGGTTTAAATATCTCTTGTGTCATCTGTCCTAACTATTTGAGAAACATTTTAATTTCCTGTCTATTTCCTTACTATAAAAAGACGCCATGAAAAGCTGTCGTATTTTTACTACAAGTTAAACTTGATCTAGATTTTCATAACATTAAACATTAAAGAGATGTTTATTTAATATATACAAACTGTACATACGGCAAAGAGCTACACATTTTTTTCAAAGCTTAAGATATTAAATAAAAAAATTGGCATTTTGTTAAACATTGTATACATTATTTAACGACATTGTTATATTTAAAAGTAATCAAATACTGTAGTTGCTAAGGTGATTGTTCTAACATTATTTATAAATAATGGCAAGCCTTAAGTAGCAGTAAAAGGCATATATATATATATATATATATATATATATATATATATATATATATATATATATATATATATATATATATATATATATATATATATATATATATATATATATATATATATATTATATATATATATATTCTAATATAAGAAGAATAAATGTTGTAGGATTTTTTTTGTTTCACATTTTAATTTAATTTACTTATCCATAGTTTTATGGATATAAAAAAAATGTACACCATATATAGGATACATTTTTTTTGATACTATTATATCTTGTTATTAAATCTTTGGCTTAAATGCTGTTAATAAATTACAATGAAGCCTTCACGTAGTATTTGTGCTAATAAGATTTGATGAAATATATC
>SEYY01001097.1:194320-196820 GCA_009176605.1 Armadillidium nasatum | reverse complement strand
TTTAGCTACATATTATTAATAATAATAATTATTATTATTATTATTAATATTATTATTACAATCATTTATAAAATTTAGCTACATATTAATTAGTTTTTATTATTACAGTCATTTATAAAAATTTACCTACATATTATTATTAATAACATTATTATTGTTATTATTTTTTGAAATTTTTATATTTTTTTTAAATAAAAAAATAAATATTCAAAATATCTTTCAAATCATTGGTATAAATGATTAGTTTTTAAGGACAAATATTAACAAAGATTTCTTTTAGACAAAAAAATGGAATAAAAAAATCACAAATTTATTTACAAGGATTATCTTCGAACGAGTAACTGACCTTCTCTCTTTTCATTTCTAATAATTTTAACCTTCTGAATCTTCGCTAATTCAGCTCCATCAGCGGCTAAATATATATATATATATATATATATATATATATATATATATATATATATATATATATATATATATATATATATATATATATATATATATATAATATATATATATATATATATATATAATATATATATATATATATATATATATATATATATATATATATATATATATATATATATATATATATATATATATATATATATATATATATATATATATATATATATATATATATATATATAATATATATATATATATACTTGTATAACAGTTTGTATTAGGAAGATTAGATGTGTAAACCCTGGTGCGTTTTCCTCTTTTATATATATATATATATATTTATATATATATATATATATATATATATATATATATATATATATATATATATATATATAATATATATATAATATATATATATATATATATATATAAAGTATTGTTTACAGAACACTATATTTACTCGTGCTCTAGTAAATATAT
Organism: Armadillidium nasatum; assembly: GCA_009176605.1. Taxonomy (NCBI): domain Eukaryota; kingdom Metazoa; phylum Arthropoda; class Malacostraca; order Isopoda; family Armadillidiidae; genus Armadillidium; species Armadillidium nasatum. Next base: position 195,926 of record SEYY01001097.1, on the reverse strand, counting down.
TAACTAAAAACCACTTTATAAAACAACAAAAAGTCAAAAGTTAAAACAGTTTAAACAAAGAATAAAAACGGATATATTGTAATAGAGATAAAAAACCGTGCAAAATTTCTAAGCTATTAATTAAGCTTCGTCAATCAGATGCTGACAAGAGACAAATTCGTCTCTTTGATAAGAGACAAATTTGTCTTTAATCAGCGTCTGATTGAGGAAGCTTAATTAATAGCTTCGAAACGTTGCTCGGTTTTTATCTCTATACAAATTTTAAAGAGTTTGTATTATGAACTTAAGATGATTAAACCCTGGTGCGTTTTTCCTAGAATAGTTAATTATTCCCAAATATATATATATATATATATATATATATATATATATATATATATATATATAATATATATATATATATATATATATATAATATATATATATATATATATATATATATATATATATATATAGTAAGTTTTAGTTTGTGGGCAAATTTCGTGTGCCATGCATTTGCATTATTTCTCGAGTTTTATTTTTTTACATTTCTTCTTGAAAACACACTAATTTCGTCCTGATTGTAGAAATTAGAAAGTCATATATATATATAATATATATATATATATATATATATATATATATATATATATATATATATATATATATATATATATATATATATATATATATATATATATTTATATATATATATGGCCCAGAGGCCTACCAATATTCCACCAGAGTTGGGGAAACTATCAGGTCCTAGTCGTTAAAGGCCGAAATGACCCGATACACGGCGTTTAAAAGTGTGCAAGTCAAAGGAAGTTGGGAAAACTGATGAAGGAAGTGTGTTCCTTTAGAGTACATGTAAGACTGAGTATAGAGGTTAAGCCTGGGGTCAGAGAGTTGGACAGAGAAAGGATTAAACTGTGTAAAAAGTCGAGTCGCACGAGCCCTTGTCAATGGATGAGGTATACGACGTGAGAGTTCAGAAGAGCAATATCCGTTGTAATGGAGATAGTATAGAGAGAATGACGCAACAATTCGACGGGTAGAAAGAGATGGGGAGAGTTAGTAGGAGCAAAGAGTATAAAAGACGAAAGACCCTAGACTCCACCTTTTCAAGAAGAGTTGCATGTGTGGAGCCACCCCAGATGTGCGAGGCGTACTCCATAAGGGGTTAACAGATAAAGACCAAGCAACTGGGGTGGTGTAAAAAAAATCACGAAGGCGCCTCAGAACACCCAACCTCTTAGAAGCTTGTTTAGAAAGAGAAGTAATGTGATCTTTCCAAGAAAGATTACGAGGAAAAGAAACACCGAGAATATTGCGGGCAGATGAAGGTTTGAGTCGAGTATTTTCGAAGAAGATGTCATAGATATGTGGAAGGTTGTTTCGAGTAGAAAGATGGAGGAATTGAGTTTTTGAGGCATTGAAAACGACCATGTTTGCTCTGCCCAATTTGAAATACGAGAAAGATCAGATGTCAGTTTCTCCAAGGTCACATTTCTTGCAACAATTAACAACAGTAAAAGGAGTAATGAAAGGTGGAGTCATCAGCATAGGAGTGGACAGGTAATGAAGTAATAGAGAGGTCATTAATGAAAAGTAGAAAGAGAATTGG
>SEYY01001097.1:179320-184320 GCA_009176605.1 Armadillidium nasatum | reverse complement strand
TTATTATTATTATTATTATTATTATTATTATTATTATTATTATTATTATTATTATTATTTATTATTATTATTATTATAATTATTATTATTATTATTGATAAAAAAGCGTAGACTTCCTTGAGGGAATAGTAAACTGTGTTAAAATTAATAAACATTTTCTTTAAAAACTAAAATTTCACCGACTGGGCTTGGAGCTCTGATCTTTTCACCATTATATTAATCTTTTATTGTTCTATAAAGGTTATTTAATAAAAATTCCGAAAAATTTCCCTAAGGGTTCGAAAATTTATTAAAATTTAAAAAAAAGTAATGTCCAATTTGGTAAATCTTTGTTTCCACTGACTTTGCAACTGTAATAAATAGGTAACTGCTGGGTTTGGAGTTATGTTTTTTTTTGCCATTAGATTGGTCTTTATAGTTCTATAGAGATGGTTTCATGAAAATCCTGAGAAATTTCCCTTTGGATTCGAAAATTTGTCCTTAAATAAAAAAAAGTAATGTTAATTTTGGAAAATCATTGATTCCACTAATTTGCAACTGTAATAAATAGGTAACTATTGGGTTTAAAGGTTTGTTTTTTAACCATTAGATTGGATTGGTCTTTTTTAGTTTTGTAGACATGATTTCATGAAAATAGCGAGACATTTCTCTTTGGGTTAAAAAAATCTGTCCTTAAATAAAAAAAATGAATTGTCCAATTTTTTTTTTTTTATTTTTTTAAAAATATTGTCCAATATTTTTTAAAAAAATTTAAATATTCAAAGTTCAATTACTCAAAATATTTGAACGACTTAGAAAATGTGAAACTATCATCACATTCACAGTACCATAAGGATTACAAATTATGTAAACACATTAATGCACGCCTTATATTTTAGTTTTAGCACTCATTTTAATTTCTAAGTAATATATTTTTAAAAATTTAAAATTTTCATTAACTCATAATTTTCAATGATCAATTACTCAAAATATTGGAACGACTCAGAAAATGTGATACCAGCAACTCATTCATGTTACCCAAAAGGAATGCAGATTAAATAAGCAATGATGCAGGCCTCATATTTTAACTTTTACACTCATTTTAATTTAATTAAGAGTAATATATTTTTTTAAAATTTCACATTTTCACTAACTTAGAATTTTCAAAGTTTAATTACTCAAAATATTGGAAAGACTTAGAAAATATGATATTAATACCCATTCACATTACTGTGAGGATTCCATAATATATATATATATATATATATATATATATATATATATATATATATATATATATATATATATATATAATATATATATATATATATATATATATATATATATAATATATATATATATATATATATATATATATATATATATATATATATATATATATATATATATATATATATATATATATATATATATATATATTATATAAGTTTAAATTTTGAAAGGCTTATTGCATTAAAAAGAAAAGAGATTAGAGCAAAACTGGTCATAATATAAGTTTTAGAGATCTTTCTAAGATCTTTATTTTGCAATTAATTTGGTGAAAATCTAGATGAATATTAAGAAAGTTAGGACCTAAATTTCAAAAGTAACTCCCTCGTATTCAACTATTGCCCACTGCTACTCTATTCTATGATTTCTATCTATCTCTCTATCTATCTCTCTCTCTCTCTCTCTCTCTCTCTCTCTATATATATATATATATATATATATATATATATATTATATATATATATATATATATATATATATATATATATATATATATATATATATATATATATATATATATATATATATATATATTATATATATATATATATATATATATATATATATTATATATATATATATATATATATATATTCGTGCGGTGTGGGTAATATACATATAAATATTATGTTTACATCTAAATGTGTACTGACACCACCTCTCCAATTATATTTTTTGAATTAAGAAAAAATATGAAAATTACCCTAAAATATTATAATTTAATAATAAAAATATAAATTATAGTGGTAACTCTAATAAAAAGTTAAAAAGTTAAAATAAATATATTATAATTAAAAAATCTACAGAGTTTCCCTTGAAACTCTGTAAGAAAAGTGCAGCAGCTAAAGGGTTAATTAAGGTCTGAAAATTGGTCACAATATGGAAAGAAAAAGAAAACTAAATTTTGAAAACTCATTGACCATAACGGTGCAACTATTGTAAACAGGAACCTCCGTCGGATATGACTTTCACTATGTGACGGGTTTGTTTTAGTATTCCTTCTCTAAGTGATGATTAACTCCATGGTATAATTTTTCTTGAAAGTCTAAAAATAGGTCATGTAATATGGAAAAAAAAGAAAATCAAATTTTGAAATCTCTTTGACTATACATAACATTGTAACTGCTGTAAATAGGATCCTCCGTAAATAGGATCTTTGACCATATTACCAATTTGTTCTGTTTTTCTTTCTCTAAACGATGGTTAACTCTAAAGATTGTACTTTTTTCTTTTCAAAAATGAATTAAAAGAAATAAACATATTCAATAAAAACTAAAATTCCATCATTGATATTTTCATGTCAAAATTTCAACTCCTACGTTAATTTATGCAAGTGTCTTTTACAACTACTACGAGTATGTAAACTATTAAAACGTGTACATTCTGGTTTAAGAGAATTCCATTTTGATCTATTTGTTTTATCAAAATTTATATTCTTTTAACCTATTTTTGTTAAAATCAAATCAATGTTTGTTGATTTAATTAAAATGCTTTCAATTGGCATTTGAACTTTTTTAAAAAATTAAATGCAAAAATTTTCATTGCATGGATTTTGTGACGATTATGTGTTCTTGTTACTCTTCAGTGTTAATATATTTTATTCACAATAATGATATCGATCACACACACACACACTCACACACACACACACACACACACACATATATACACATATATATATATATATATATATATATATATATATATATATATATATATATATATATATATATATATATATATATATATATATATATATATATATATATATATATATATATATATATATATATATATATATATATATATATATATATATATATATATATATATATATATATATATATATATATATATATATATATATATATATATATATATATATATATATATATATATATATATATATATATTATAAACCACTTAGTTAAAATTAATAAAGTAAAACACTAAAAACAATTTTAACAAAGAGTTAAAACAATATCAAAAATATAAATAATACTAGAGTTAAAAAAGAAAATCGCATAACATTTCGAAGCTATGAACTAAGCTCCCTCATTTCAGATACGGATGAAGAAATATATATATATATATATATATATATATATATATATATATATATATATATATAATATATATATATATATATATATATATATATATATATATATTATCTCCGGTGGGCAAAAGCCAAAGGCCTACCAGGTTACCACCAAAGTTAGGGAACAATTCAGAAATCCGGTCAATTTAGAAGGCCGACATGTCCCGATACACGACATTTAAAGGTGTGTAAGTATAGGAAGTTGGATAAATAGATTAGGGGAGTGTGTTCCAGACTTTACCAGTAGAGTACATGTAAGACTGAGCATAGTGGTTAAGCCTAGGGTCGGAGAGTTGGACACAGAAAGGATGAGAATGTATATAGAAAGGAGTGTTGCACGAGACCTTCTTAATTAATGGATGAGGTATGCGATGGGAGAGTTCGGAAGAGAAGTGTTCATTGTAATAGCGATAGTATAGAGAGAGTGACACAACAGTTCGATGGGTAGACAGAGATTGCAGAGAATTAGTGAGAGCAGAAGAGTTGATAAGACGAAAATCCCTAGACTCCACCTTCTCAATGAGAGCTGTATGAGTGGAACCACTCCAGATGTGTGAGGCATACTCTATACAGGGGCGAACAACACCCCCCTATACAGAGCAAGCAACTGGGGTGGAGTGAAGAAATTCTGGAGGCGCCTCAGAACACCCAACCTCTTAGAAGCTTGTTTAGAAAGAGAAATAATGTGATCTTTCCAAGAAAGATCACGAGAAAAAGAAATACCGAGAATATTAAGGAGAGATGAAGGCTTGAGTTGCGTGCTTTCAAAGAATATATATTAAAGATAAATAATATATTATATATATATATATATATATATATATATATATATATATATATATATATATATATATATATATATATATATATATATTATATATATATATATATATATATATATAATATATATATTTTTATATATATTTATATTTTATTAATAAGTTATTCCATGAATTTTTTTTTTCCTTTTTTTCAAAAATATTTTGTTGGCGCAGGGGACTTCCTTTCACTCTGTAGAGAAGGCAATACACCAATTTATACACCAAAGTTCTTCCTATAGAAGTGCACACATGTATGTTTTTTTTAATGTATTCGTGTGTATATGTATGTAGGTTTGTAATGTATACATATGAATTCATGTAACTATGTAAAAAAGTGTCTTATTCAATTTTCTAAATTTCCTTTGGAGACAAACTTTTCCTTTTTTGGCATCGATTTTTATTTATTTTATTTTTGTAAACTTTTTATTTTATTTTATTTTTTATTTATTAGATTAGGAATTTATTTCTTGTTTATTTTCTTACAATTTAATTTTATTAATTTTCGTATTGAAAATTTATTTTATTACTTTTATTCTGAATCAGTTTCGGTTTCTAATAATCAGCCATAACAGACGATCCCTAGTATTGACGATCGACCCGATGTTGGGAAAGAGTGTTCTGAAACTTCTTAAAATGAATTGCACCACAAAATGAAACCTAAAAGACTCCTGTATTTCCATTCTTTTGTATCAAGCATACATCGGTCAAGATTAATCTTTTTCATTCATAAATGATCTTAAAGATTATTCAAACAAATATAAAAACGTAATACATATTTAGATAAGCAGAGAATGAAATTATCCTAAATA
>SEYY01001097.1:166820-169320 GCA_009176605.1 Armadillidium nasatum | reverse complement strand
AAGAAGAACAGAATGAAAATAGAGCAAACCAAATGAAGAATGAAACTGGAAGAAAGGGTAACAGAGAAATATAATTGAAAATATATTTAATTCGATTAAAAGATGGAGGAAAAGGAAGAGATTTAAAAGAAAAAAACTTTTTCGCGACGGGAAGGAAAAAGGATATAAGATGTTCTTCGTTCTTACTAGAGAATAAAGGACAGGATGAGAAAGATCTGAAAGATGGACAAAGAAGATAAAGGATTAATATATATATATATATATATATTATATATATATATATATATATATATATATATATATATATATATATATATATATATATATATATATATATAGAGAGAGAGAGAGAGAGAGAGAGAGAGAGAGAGAGAGAGAGAGAGAGAGAGAGAGAGAGAGAGAGAGAGAGAGAGAGAGAGAGAGAGAGAGAGAGTGAAAAAGACACTTCAGTTAATTGATAAAATGAACATAAAAAAATGTAACAAAAAAGGCAAATTCTTAACTAATATATAATTGAGATGAGACAGAAAGAAGAAGAAGAAAAAAAAAAGTAAAGAAAAGAAGAAGAGGAAAAAGAAGAAGAAGAAGAAAAAGAAAAGAAGAAGAAGAAGAAGAAGAAGAAGAAGAAGAAGAAGAAGAAGAAGAAGAAGAAGAAGAAAAAGAAGAAGAAGAAAATGACTAGAAAAAAGTTAATAAATATTGTTAATTCTCTTTAGGATATAAAATTAAAAAGCTTCTTTTTAAATATTTCGAGTAAATGGGAAACAAACTGAGAACCCGAAAAGATTGGAAAAAGCAGAAACCCAGAATAAGATATAAATAAACAAACACACAAGAGCGTACACATTCATCCACTCACAACCGCATATCCACCTGCACACACACACAAACCCACCCACCCACACACAACAGTATATATATATATATATATATATATATATATATATATATATATATATATATATATATATATATATATATATATATATATATATATATATATATATATATATATATGTTTGTGTGCATGTGTGTATGTGTGTATGTGTGTGTGCGCTGAGCACGAATTTTCACTCGGGTTTGCTCTATCAGGTCCTGATTTCGCTCCTTCATCGTATTCATAAATTTTTTTTTCTCAGTGCTCCCCAAGTCATTTTGCAGTACACTAATGCAACTAGGTTATTATCTAGATATTTGTACCTATTTTTATTGTTGTATTACGTCTATTTTTATATGTAACACCACCCAAAAAATATCTTTACTGGTGTCATTTGTAATTCATCTTAATATTGTATGTGTTGACTTAAAAATGGTTAATTTTCTGCTTGGACAACAAGGAGGGTATATTAAATATCCCAAATTCCTTTGCATATGGGACAGTAGAGCCAAGACAGAACATTATTTCAAACAAATCTGACCAGCACGAGCTTCTCTTTACTGTCAGAGAAGAAAATGAAATTAATCCACCTTTTTGAGTAGAGATAAAATCATATTTCCTTCTTCGCATTTCGAACTAGAACTCATTAAACAATATTTAAAAATTTCAGGTACGAAAGACGAGTGTTTTAAATACAAAATTTCAAAATTACCAAGTTTAGGATATGACAAAATCAAGGCGGAAATTTTTAACGTCCCACAAAGAAGAACATTAATTAAAGACCTTTTTTCCTAATATCATGAATGGATGAGAGAAAAAGGCCTAGTTCTCATTCGTGGACTTGGTAGAAAACGTTTTAGACAATATAGGGCAGATAACCATGAAGAAATCGTAAAAGAAAAACTTTTAGGAGACTACAAAGAGTTAAGTTGCAATATAAGATTAAAAATTCATTTTTGAACAATTACGAAATAATTTAGGGAATGTAAACGACGAATAAGGGGAGAGATTCCTCCAAGATATCAAAATTATGGAGAAACAGAACCAAGGGCGCTGGGATTACCACAAGATGGCTGTTTACTGCTTATGCTTGAAAAGAGACTTGCCATCAGTAAGCAAATACGCTAGAAAGTATTATAAATGAAACTTTTGCCTCAGTGAAAGTATCATATCTCTTTCTTAAGTCATTCCTATCGTTATTATATAATTAAAATGTAGTTTGAACTGTTTGTATTCATGAAACCTGAAAAAAAATTCCTTAACACAAGACTTATTTTTTTTTGTCCTAATTTGAAAAATCTTAAAATGGCCCAGAGGCTGTTGAAAAGAATCAGCACGAGATAGAGCCAAACCGAGTTGAAATTCGTATTCAGTATATTCAGTATATATTCAGCTTCACTACAGTCATGTGACAGATATCATTCTATAAAATGCGTGTTCCCCAGTGTTATTATAGATAGTAGTTACAAAATTATTATTTATTAATAGTATTAGTAATAATAATAAAAATATTAGATAGTAGTTGTAGTACTAATATCTTTTTATATTAAACCTTACGAGCAAGTGAAAGTCATCATAATATCCGATATATATATATATATATATATATATATATATATATAT
>SEYY01001097.1:154320-161820 GCA_009176605.1 Armadillidium nasatum | reverse complement strand
TTCTTGTTCCCTAAAAGTATATCAAGCAAAGTCAAAAATTCAAGATATCTCACCCTGAATAAAGCTTCACTTGACCTTTTCGCTTTCAGTCCCTAGTCGTAAATTATGAACATAGATTCCAAACCACTTGTTTTGAAATCTTTTAAAGATTAGTATACGGTCGAACCTGTAGTGTTACCCATCTTTTCCTTGAAAACTGTTCTAAGAATGATTTCACATATGTGATGTCTAAAACGTAAATAGAGAAAACCTTTTCCTAAAATATCTTCTATCAAGACACACTCACCTCTAAAAACTCCAGTATTCGTTGCTGTAGTATCGAAAACCAATGCTTTGCATATTTCTGGAGACCCCGTTCAGCAAGAGTTTCACATACGGCATACGCCTGCTCTTTTCCAGCTCCAGATTGTATTACAGGAACACCAAGAAGTTCAGAGTCCGCATTGAAAGAATCACACAAAGTCTATGCACGGTATCTTTACCTGTTAACTTTTGTAATAATTTACTATTCCATTTCACGACTGCAACATCCAATTTGGTATCCTTGAAGTGTTTCTTAATTTAGGTTGTCCTTCTCCTTTTTCCCTAAAAATGTGAATAGATGACCTACTGACTGACATCATGACACAATACTGTCTTCTCTCATCCCGCAGGTTTTCTTTCTCTTTTAAGCTCCTCTTAATCAATTCCGTGTATGAATCCTGGCCGTCCTTTTACCCTTTGATTGGTCAAAAACTGCTTCAATAGTAACCATGTCAAAAGGGTTTGCATGTGCGATGTCAAACAGATCCTTGAAATTTTTTTTCAAAATCAGTTTCCTTTATGATCTTTCGATAATTTACGAGCATGTTTTTGTTTCCATTCTTTGTAAACAGCTTCTAATTCTAGGACGCAGTTTCTTTTCTCCTGTGTTGGAATTCGTGTCTTTTCCCCAAAAAACATAACTTTCTGCAAAGCTAGTCAGGCAGTTTTACATGGCGTTAACTTCACCACAAGAATATTGAAAAATAATACACCTGGCACTTGCTTTTTTTGATAGCAATTTACACTTACAGTTTATCATGCGTAAATATAAATTTCTTACGTAAACAAACAGATGACATTATTTCATGCATCCGTATTATCACTCGTCCTAATTCCGAGAGAAAACTATTGTCCCTGACTTCTATGACGAACATCTGCTGTTTATGCCCTTTTTCGAAAGCTGCTCAGAGCTGTGTCCTCTTTTTAGATGGAGGGTATGACGTCACTCTATGAAGAGAGTATGGGATAAAACTCGTTACTTTTCTATTCTTATTTATTAAACATTTTGACATCGTTGAAGCATTCCACATAATTTGCATTAAGCTTGATAAACATATATCATTTATTTTTTCTATGATTTTATGTTTCTTTTAAGGTCCCAGGGGCACCCTTTCCCTTTATCGGATTGACCTACAATTTTACGCAGATTATTTTTCATAAAATGTAACCAAGCAGAGAGGTAGCGTAAAAACACAGTCACTGAACAATTTTCACCAAGGGTAAATAAGAACCACCTTAATAAATAAATAAATAAATACATATACATACACACACACACACACACACACATATATATATATATATATATATATATATATATATATATATATATATATATATATATATATATATATATATATATATATATATATATATATATATATATATATATATATATAATGCTATCAGGAAATGAATTGATGAAATGGAAATGTTGATTGATGACGGATTCTTTACGCAAAATTGGAGATTGGTCATGTAATTTCTGTGAAAATTATATATATATATATATATATATATATATATATATAATATATATATATATATATATATATATATATATATATATATATATATATATATATATATATATACAAAGAGTTTTAGCAGACTGAAAACCTCTGTTATATAACTGTCTGCGAATAATGGATTCAACCTTTGACCTCGTTGCCCTTGGCCCGAGTTGCGGTCGGGGAGATCCTTTGGGATTTGACGTTGCGACGGATTGTTGTGAGCAAGTTCCGAAGCGATTTCCTTTTGTATCGCCGTGGCCTAATGGATAACGCTTAAGACTACCATCTTAAAGGTCGCTGGTTCGAGTCCAATAGCAGACATTAATTTTCTATATAGAAATAGTCTGTGAGAGTTTTAGCAGACTAAAAACCTCTGTTATATATATATATATATATATATATATATATATATATATATATATATATATATATATATATATATATATATATATATATATATATATATATATATATATATATAAACTGAAAAGCAAGAAAATACTTTAAAATGTCTTTTTATATTTGCTATTTGTTCGATGCTCGTAAATTTTCACACTATTGACAACAGAAACGAGAAGAAATCTAGAAGCTCAGGATACCAATCCCTTCGAAGATAAAAATCCCTTCGAAAGGTACCATTCCCCTCGAAGGATACCAATTCCTTTGAGTCTTGTATTTATAATGCAATAAAGCTGTGTTGACGTAGAGACAAATGAATAATTTGATTTTCTTTTCCTTTTCAGGCAAATGGCAACAGTTTTTCAGTTGCCAATTGTGAATTTTTTAAGGAGTAAATTTTAAAATATTCCTATTATATCGATAATAGATATTAATTATTGTATTAAAATATCGATATATTTGTGACGTTATTTTTAAATTTACAATATCGATATTCTTAACGAATCAGTATATCGATAAATTTGTAACATGAATTTTAATTAATTTATTATATATCAATACCCCGAACTGTATCAATATATCAATATATTTGTAACTAAAAGTAATTTGTATATATTTTTAATATATCGATACTCCTAACAATATTAATATATCGAAATAGTGGGAAATAATAATAATTTTTAAAAAACTTGTTTCGATATATCTAACGATATCAATATATCGATACATTGGTAGCTATTTCTTTCTCTTATATATATATATATATATATATATATATATATATATATATATATATATATATATATATATATATATATATATATATATATATATATATATATATATAATATATATATATATATATATATATATATATATATATATATATATATATATATATATATATATATATATATATATATATATATATATATATATATATATATATATATATATATATATATATATATATATATATATATATCTAAATTTATTTGTTCTGTCTATTTATCTTTAAATTCTACTGACTATAAAAATTTCTTGAAATCGGAAAACTCATTTAAACTCTAAAGAAGAATTTCCTTTCTGGTCGTTCTATAGCAGCATTTGTAGAAGTCCACCGTTTTTCCTTTAAATCTATAAATAGTGGTATTGGTCAGAGATTTGTTCTGTCTCTAACTCTTTTTCTCCTTTTCATTAATGACATTCTTTCTATTACTTCATCACCTATCCACTCCTATGCTGATGACTCCACTCTCCACTTTGAAATACTCCCATCTCCTCGCAACAGCAGTTAATTGACGTTAGGAGGGTGGACTTGGAGCAACTAACCTTTGATCTTTCTTGTATTTCAAATTGGGGATGAGAAAACATAGTTGTTTTCATTGCCTCAAAAACTCAGTTCCTCCATCTGTCTAGTCGATACAACCTTACACTCAACTATGACATCTCCGAAAACTCAACTCAATCCTTTATCTGTCCTTAATATTCTTGGTGTTTCTTTTTCTCGTGATCTCTCTTTGAAGGATCACATTACTTCTCTTTCTAAATAAACTTCTGAGAGGTTGGGTGTTCTGAGACACCTTCGTAATTTCTTAGACCAACCATAGTTGCTTACTCTTTATAGGGGTATTGTTTCCCCCTGTATTGTGGTTCATCTTGATAAAGATGGAGTCTAGGGTTTCTCGTCTTATTAACCCTTTCCCCCTCACTAACTCTCTCCAGTTTCTCACTACCCATGGAATTTTAAAAGGAAGAAATCCTTATGTTCTTGGGAACATCTCTGTGAGAACAGAAGCTACAAACTCCGAAAGATCACGAAGAATTGCCTATGTAAATATAAACATAGATTGGGGGGATAACAACTTTATATCAGTGTTGTGGTCCGATGAATCTGCATTTACAGTGACTGAGGACAGAGAACCCCTTTTTTATGGTCGGCCAGGCAGTGATCCACAACATCTATGTTATGTGCAGGGGACTGTAAAGCACCCAGATTCATTGATGGTGTGGGGTTGTTTTTCAGGCAGGGGATTGGGGAAGCTTGCATTGCTTCCCAACAACATAAAAGTTAACAAAGAGGTATACCTGGAGCTATTGATGGACCATATACCAGAATTCTTTGAGATAATCCAGGATGAAGTCTTCCAACAAGATGGGGCGCCAGCCCACACTGCCAAATACGTCACAACATGGCTAGATGACTGCAATATTTCTTATATAAAGGAGTGGAAAGGTAATAGTCCTGATATAAATCCCATTGACAACCTTTGACACATTATAAAGAAGGACCTACAAGGGAAGGATGTAAGCTCCATTCCCAAGTTGAAGCAGGATATCAGACACTCCTGGGATAGGATCTCACATAATACTTTCAAAAACCAGGCACTCTCCCATCCCAATCGTCTGCAAGCTGCAATAGATAGAAAGGGCCACCCAACTAAGTATTAAAAGGTATGTTCCATCTCTTGTAGTACTGTACAATATCTCTTACATTTTTTCACATCAAAAGCAAAGTGACTCAATACTTTTGCCTTCCACTAAATATATATATATATATATATATATATATATATATATATATATATATATATATATATATATATATATATATATATATATATATATATATATAATATATATATATATATATATATATATATAATAATTAACAAATAATTAATGTATTTTCATTTGATTTGCTTGACTCATTTGTTAAAATTTCCAAATAATCTAAAGCTTTGTTTAAGCAATACAAATACACACAAACACCTACGCGAGCACACGCACATACACATACATTGACACACACACACACAAACACACACACACACACACACACACACACACACACATATATATATATATATATATATATATATATATATATATATATATATATATATATATATATATATATATATATATATATATATATATATATATGTGTGTGTGTGTGTGTGTGTGTGTGTGTGTATGTATGTACATGCGAGTTCATGTATGAGTTTGTATGGGCTTATTTTATTCGAAAACGAAACACAAACTCGAATTACAAGGTTTTTCAATCCATTTACGAGCTTTTCTGTCCATTTCTTCAATTTGAGATAGCCATAAACTTGCCACAGCCCTTTTCAGCTTCTACTATATTACATTTCATAATTTTATAAGTGCTTGCGCGAACACACACACATACACACATTCATACACACACACACACACACACACACACACATATATATATATATATATATATATATATATATATATATATATATATATATATATATATATATATATATATATATATATATATATATATATATATATATACTGTATAGCGTCTTTGGTAGATAAAGGTCAAAAGTTTATTGAATTCCGTCAAAGAACTGACCCAAACAGAAGGTCGACATGTCTCGACGCCCTGCTTTCTAAAAGTGTTCAAGTCAAAGGAGGAAGTTGGTAAAATAGATAAAGGGAGTATGTGTAAAACTGAGAATAACGATTAAGATTGAGGTTTAAGAGTTTGACAGACATTATGAGACTGTGTGGAGAGAATTACCACACAAGTCTTTCTCAGTAGAGACATGCCACTGGATAGTTCGGAGTAAGCAATGACCGTTGTAACAGCGATAGTTTAAAGAACAATATAATTAATGAACAAAGAACAATACAACAAATAGATTGGAGAAAGATCTAGCGTAAGAGATGATAAAACGAAAAACCCTAAACTCCACTTTTTAAAGGAGAGCTGTATGAGTGGAACTACCCTTCTTTCTGATCATCAGTATGGCTTTCGATGTTCGAGGTCTACTGGTGATATACTTTCCTATCTCACAGATTTATGGTCTTCTGCCCTTAGAGACCATGGGGAGACCTGCGTGGTGGCGCTTGATATATCTTAGGAGTTTGACCGGGTATGGCATTCGTCACTGTTTTCCAAGCTCCCCCTCCTTGGGTTTCCTCCTTCTCTTTGCTTACTTTCTAATCGTTCCACTTCTGCTGTTGTTGATGGAGAGATTTCTTCTTCCTTTCCTATCAATAGTGGTGTTCCTCAGGGTTCTGTCTTATCTCCTACTCTATTCTTACTTTTCATTAATGATCTTCTCAGCTGTTCATCTAACCCTATCTATTCAATGCCGATGACTCAACCCTCCATTCTTCTACTCATTTCAAACCTGCTCCTTCCTTTGCATCTAGGGTTGCCTCTCTTCTTCATCTTTCCGATTCCATTCTTGCAGATCTGGATAGAATTTCCCAGTGGGATCGTCTCAGCCTTGTGAAATTTAACTCTTTAAAAACTCAACTTCTAGAAATCTCCTAACTTTTCTATTTCTTTCGATGGCTCTCCCATCTCTCCTGTTGACAATATAAACTTCCTTGGCCTTCACATAAACAAAAAAATGTCTTTGAAACCTCATATCACAAAGGTTGCTAGGGCGGCTTCAAAGAAGCGAGAATTTTTTTCTCCCTAGCAATTACTCCAATTATCCAAGGGTCTCATCCACCCTTGCATGGAGTACTGTTCCCATATCTGGGGTGGCTCAGGTTTCACTTGTCTTTTGGATAAGGTTGAGTTAAAGGCTAAAAGGCGTATAAACCGTTCCGCTCTTTCTAATTCTCTTGACTCTTTATCTTTGCTACGTGACGTTGGTGCCTTGTATCTTTTCTATAGGTACTACAGCGGCAAATGCTCAAGGGGTGCATGTCTGGGCATCAATTTTGCGCAGACATAGGCAACTCCATGCTTGTCCGCTGTAGTGCCTCCTTCTTTCCTGCCACCTCTGTTTTGTGGAACTCTCTCCCATCTTCTGTGTTTCCTTCTGAATTTAATCTCAATTTCTTTAAAGCCGGGGTCTGCGCTTACCTAAGAAATTTGCGTTAGGTGGGACCTGAAAGGGTGGTTTTTATTTTTTGTTTTTTTTGTACTCTTTACTTTATTCTTATTCTTTTAACACCCCTATTCTTTTAGCACGAATCCAGCAAGTTTTGAATCCGAATCCGGAACCTTCGAATAGAAATCGAATCCAAATCCAGCTAATTTTGAAATTCTCGAATCCGTATCTGAATCTATCCAAGTTTGGAATTCTCGAATCCGAATTTGACAGAACCCTCGAAACCGAATCGAATCCGAATCCAGCTAATTTTGGAGTTTCTGGAATCCGAATCCGAATCTATGAAAAAATCGCCAAATCAGGATTCAGATTCTCCCATCACTGCTCGGAGCACGTGATTTCAAAATTCAATTCTTTTTTAAATTCGAATGGCAACATTTCATGTAGGCGGA
>SEYY01001097.1:121820-129320 GCA_009176605.1 Armadillidium nasatum | reverse complement strand
CAAATATAATCTCAACTTAATTAATGTTTAAAAGGTTATTTCAAATATAATCTCAACTTAATTAATGCTTAAAAAGGTTATTTCAAATATAATCTTAACTTTTATTTTTAAAAATTCAATGCTATACACTGCAAAAATTGTCCTAACGAATCGATGGGACATATGGCAAAAAATGTCACAGTAAAAATTTTCAATAGAGAAAAGACATGTTCAAGCGTAAGAAAGTCGCTTCACCGATTTATTATCTAATAACAAAATAACTGAAAAAAATTTGTTGTGAACCTTTTTGCCACTTGTCCCAACGATTCGCTAGGACAATTTTTACAATGTACATTTTAAATCAAAGTTCATTAACTCGCACTTTAGAGAATTTTTGTGACTTTGTTGTGACTTAAGCTCGCCTAAACACCTCAACATGTCAGCCTTTAACCCTGACAATGAAATGGCAATTATATGGGCATCATATGAATTAGTAAAACTAAAGTCCAGGACTTCCATAAAAATACAAGAATATTTTATATCCCATGTATTATTATTATTATTATTATTATTATATTATTATTATTATTATTATTATTATTTATATTATTATTATATATCATATTATTATTATTATTATTATTATTATTATTATTATTATTATTATTATTATTATTATTATTATTATTAATTATTTAATTTCATTTTTTTTTTAGAATTTTTAATAAAAATGTTTTGTGTTAAAAAAACTATAAATCCATTTCTATACCCCATAATTTTTAGTATGTCGTGTAATTTAGGTAATTGTTTGTGTTGATTCTTGCTATTCCTTGTGTGTGTGCGTGTGCGAATGTGTGTGTGCGTGTGCGTATATGTGTGTATGCGTGTATATGCGAGTATGTGCTTCGTTGTGAGGTTTATTAAGGAGAAAAATTATCCTTTTTATCAAGATTTCATCCAAACTATAATGAAGCTCATTTATTAAAGGAAATTAAACAGTGTACCTATACAGTATATATATATATATATATATATATATATATATATATATATATATTATATATATATATATATATATATATATATATATATATATATATATATATATATATATATATATATATATATATTATATATATATTAGTTTGGAACTTATTCACAGATCGGTGGGGGAGGAAAAGAAACGTTATTCAATTCTGTAGAAGTTGTAAAGTAACAAATGCTTCCGTTTGGCCTATAAAATAAATGTAAGTCTTTCTAACCTAACCTAACCTAAACTTACCTAACCTAACTTAACCTAACCTAAACTAACCTAACCTAAACTAACTTAGCCTAACCTAATCAAATTTCATAGTTTAAAAAAACTATTCAAATATCGTTACATAAGAACAGTTTATCTATAACAGAGAAACATTGAATTTCTCTTGATCTAAAAATCTTCATCTAAAATAACTGTAATCAATTCTAACAATTAGGAATGCAAGTATAGGAATAGACGAACATTTACAAGGAGCATTTTAGTCCCCAAGTTCGTTGGGGTTGAAAGAAATTCAGAAATATATATATATATATATATATATATATATATATATATATATATATATATATATATATATATATATATATATATATATATATATATATATATATATATATATATATATATATAATATATCCATAATCTTTTTGGGTTTAAATAATTAAAAAGAGAAGTAAAATATAAAAAAAGAAATAAAAAGTTATCTTTAAAAAAAAAAATAAAAAAATAAAATAAAATAAAATAAAAAAGCTGCTTCAATGTATATTGCGCTAAAAAGAATTATTTTAAACCAGAGGTTCAGTGAACAATTACAACTAACCTAAAATCTTCAAAAGATAAATTTTTCAAAATAAATAACGCAATTTTATATATATATATATATATATATATATATATAATATATATATATATATATATATATATATATATATATATATATATATATATATATATATATATATATATATATAATATATATATATATATATATATATATATATATATATATATATATATATATATATATATATATAAATTACAGTTGTAAAACCCGTAGATTTATTATTAGGATTATATATATACAGTACTCTTGTAAAATATAATATTATATATATATATATATATATATATATATATATATATATATATATATATATATATATATATATATATATATATATATATATATATATATATATATATATATATAAAAAAGACATGATTATATTTTGTTCCTTTCAGCAAATTAATGAATATCATCTGCGTGGAACCTGGTACAGAGGAAAAAGTATTTGATGGTGCTGGTTCGATTCCTTGTGCGGACCCTTGGAAGAAACTTCTTAGAAAGTTTCCCTCCTCGAATAGGGCAGTGCTCGTAAGATGTTCAATTTTATAAATTAAAAAAAAAAAAAAACAGTTTTATTATTTGTAATAATTAATAATAATAATAATAATAATAATAATAATAATAATAATAATAATAATATAATAATATGATAATAATTATAATAATTATAAATACAAAACATGGATTGTTAGACCACCTTTCTTAAATATATATATATATATATATATATATATATATATATATATATATATATATATATATATATATATATATATATATATATATATATATATATATATATATATATATATATATATATATATATATATATATATATATAAAGAATGCGTAAATATGGCAGTCGTGAAATAGTCGAAATTGTGAGTCACGAGTGACAGGAAATATAACGTCGTCAGGAAGCCTCAGTTGCTCGGTGGTCAACTTTATGTGGTGGCACAAGTATTGTATGTCCGAGCTTTCAGAGTTTCAAAGATGGGTCTGTGATCAATGCTCCAATATTTTTTGTGTTTCCTGAGGTATCTTATCTCAGATTATGATCGTATACTGCGTTTCCTGTTAAATGTCGTCCGATGAACACCAAAGTGAACGTAAGTCTAAATTGAGTGACAGAGACAAGAACATTGCAGATGATTGTGGCTAAAAATAAGATAACAATAGCTGCAAAAGTTACTTTTGTAGTTACTGATCAATCCTTCTTAACACAAAAACAGAGATGAAAGAAGTCCATAATCCGTAGGATGAATATATATTCTTGGGCATGCTACAATCGTCAAACCTCTTGTTGATGACTTGAAAGCTAGTAAGAAGAGAGAGAAGTGCAATACTCATAAGGATTAGAGCAGGTACCAAATGAAAGGTCAAGGAAAAATGAACATGAGGTTAAAGGACAAGTGATTTAAAGCTGAAAGGTTGAAAGGTCATAAAAATGGTTGAGTGGTCATAAAATGGGCTCAGAAAAGAGCGTGAGGATTGCCAGTTGGCACTTGTACTTTCCTACAACCCTTAAAGCGTTCTTCTACCATATATATATATATATATATATATATATATATATATATATATATATATATATATATATATATATATATATATATATATATATATAATATATATATATATATATATAATATATATATATAATAATAAAAAATCAAAAATTGATTTTTATCAATATTTCTAATATTTATATTTAACTAAAATTTATGTATATATTTTTAAAAGACATAAATTAAATCAAGGTGACAACACTAAGGGAATGTAAGCGAAAGATTTCTTGGAATTACTTAAGACAAAAATTGCTTTATTTTAAAAAGTAACATCAAGTTAAAGATTTTTTAAAAAAAAAAAATTTTTTTTTTTAAATTTTATTTTTTTTTTTAATTTAAAAATTTTTTTTTTTTTTGGAGATGGGGAAAAAAAAGGAAGAAAGGGTGGGTGGGTAATGCTTTATGAGCCATTCGTTATCAACATGATATAACGAGGTATAAAAAATCTTAAATAAATTACCAACCATTTATAATAAATAATATATATATAATATATATATATATATATATATATATATATATATATATATATATATATATATATATATATATATATATATATATATATATATATATATATATATATATATATATATATATATATATATATTATTTAATTTTTAGAACTAAAATAAAAAATCAAAATCAGCCCCCAAAAGGGTTATTAGCCTTGTCAGCAGGTTTATTTGAGGATGAACCAAGGGTTTCACGGGCCGACGACAAATATCTGCTGGCTGGTTAAGCCTATTTCGGATGTCGATTTTGATCCCACCAGAGCAAGTACGCATTTGGTGTACGTGTCACGCATAAATTTGCGGAGCTAAGCGCAAGAGAGAGAACTGCTCAAATTTCTTTACTCCAACCCGGCCTCGAACCCGGGTCTCTCGCGTGCTAAGATAGCGTTTGATCGACTGAGCTACGGAGCCTCTTTTTGCAACTAATTTCTTTAATCAAGAAGAAGAATTAAGATTAAATAAGGATTTATATTTCACCCTTTACATAATTATCAAGAAATAAGACAGGTATTCTCTCTCTCTCTCTCTCTCTCTCTCTCTCTCTCTCTCTCTCTCTCTCTCTCTCTCTCTCTCTCTCTCTCTCTCTCTCTCTCTCTCTCTCTCTCTCTCACGCAGATATACCCTTGACTGCTCACTAATTGCATTTAATTTTAGCTATATCCTTTTTTCCCCTTTTTCTGTTTATTATTCAATTTCCTTCGTTATTTTATTTGATATTTTTTCCAAGACTTTTTTCCTTTTGTTTTCAATAAATAATTACAATAATTAAGATAGCGAGAATAACACGACAACGTTTGTCGTGTTTAAAAGCCTTAAAAATCTTTGTGCTTTCTGAGTCAAGGCAAAAAAAAGAAAAAAAAAAACTTTAATTGTCTTTTAGTTTCTAAAAGGGTTGACAAACGCACCGGTAAGGTGAGGAGTAGTGAGGTAGTGTCGTGATATAAGATGCGTAGAGTGGTCATGTTGGTGATGTGTAGCACATTATTTTAAATAAAAAGGCATAAGATCATTTCATTATTTCATAAAGGCAAAAAAAAAAAATAAAAATAATAAAAAAAAAATAAAAAAATAAAAAAATAAAAAATAAAAAAAAAATCATATTTTATTATTATTATATATTATATATAATATATATATATTATATATATATATATATATATATATATATATATATATATATATATATATATATATATATATATAATATATATATATATATATATATATATATATAATGCCATACCACTTTATCAAAGTCAATAAGACTATTTAGTATTGTCATATTTTATATTTATGGCACCATTAAAATTTAAAATCTCATGTCTTTTTCTTATGAGAAACATGATGCCAATAAATCGTGTTTATTTCTTTTATTTTATTTTTTTTCCTTCTAAAAAAAAAAAAAGGAATAAAAATTTGTCATTTTAATCCATAAAAAAAAGAACAAAGAAAACAAAAATTGTTTTCTTTTACTTCGCTTCTCTATAAATGCATTGCAAATTGAGATAAAAAAAAAACAAAACAAAATTAAAGGTTCTCTTTCACGTTTGTATTGATTGGTGCCGAAGTTTGTGTTAATGGATTGGTAATTCGTGTGTATTGAAGTTTGTTATTCTATACGTGGGCTGAATTTTACAAACTAATGTATTTGAGTCGTGTCAACGTTGTTTTAATCACATACTAGATAACTTATATGTATAATGAATTAAAAGAGCTAATATGATAGAGTTGTTATTGTGTGTTAATGTGTGTTATGAGCTCACTAAATTATGTCAACTAATGTGTTTAAGTTGTGTTAATGTTTTTTACTCTATGCGTGTATTGAATTACGTCAAGCAATGGACCTAAGTTGTATCAATGTATGATAGTCTGTTCGTACTAAGTTAAGCTTGCTAATGTGTTTGTGATGTGTCAATATGCGTTAATCTATGAATGTACTGAATTACATCTACGAATGTGCTTAAATTGCATCAATGTTTGTTAGTCTGTGTGTACGGAATTAGGTCATGTAGTGTGCTTGAGTTGTATCACTAAGTCTCTATGTGAACTGAATTAGGTCAGGTAAAGTATTTGAGTTATATTAATATATGTTTGTTTACGTGTCTTAAAGGAATTATATTAATGTGTTTGAATTGTGTTGTGTGCATGTATCGAAACGTGTTAGACAGGGTTAATTGGAGTGTGTCAATTTTCTTATCAAAACATTACGGACAGTGCTGGTTAACTGTTGATATTCAATGTCATACATATGTTGGAATTTATTCATAAACGTGTTTGTAGTCATATATGCTAACCTATATATGTTGATAACTCTTTATTAATTTCTGTAAATCAAAATACGTTTTATGTTTCTGGATATGTTTATAAACTTGGTTATGTGTATATTAGGCATTGTATGTATATCAAATTGTGTTAATGTGTTTATGAACTTAAATGTTCACATAGTGTACATATCAGAATGAGTTAGTCTCTGTAAACTTGTTTATGTGTATATTAAATCTTTGGTATATTAGATTTGATAATCTATTTATAAATTTATTTATTATACATTAAGCATTCTTATGTGTAAATCAGTTTGAGTTAGACTCTTTGAAAACCTGTTGAGTGTATAAACAGTTTGAGTATATATCAAAATGAATTAGACCATTCCCTGACGGCCGAGTGAAGTAATGCATTGCCTGGAAGAATTTTCTAGAACGTTCTTATACCGCTCTGAACCACAGTATAGATAATATATATATATATATATATATATATATATATATATATATATATATATATATATATATATATATATATATATATATATATATATATATATATATATATATATATATACTATGATTAAATATTTAACAGGGATACTGTTTCCGCATGCAGAGACTACGAAATCAATGTCATAACGATGTTGCACTGGCCCATCAGGGAAAGTCTTTAATCTGTTTATCAAACCTGTTTTTCTATATTAAAGATTGTGTTTATATCACATTCGGTTAGACTCTATCAATAAATCTGTTTAAGTGTCTAATAATCCTTGTGTGTACATTTGTGTTAGTCTGTTTAGATAAAATAAATGCGTTTACTTAATATCGTTAATTTGTGTGGACACAATTGAGTTAGCTATGAGATTATGGCCATGATTAGATGCGAATGAAAACCTTTTCAGTGATTTGCCTCTTGCGTGATATTATAAAACGATGCGTGTTGAGACATTTTTGATCACGTGTTCTACTTTTAGGTACTTGATCGAAATCAGAAACTTTTGTCATACATTTGAAATAAGGTTTAAAATAATTTTTAAAAAAAATAAAATAAAAAATGAAAAAGGGAAGAAATTAAATAAAAATCATTATTTGATATTTCTACCTTTAACACGCAATTGGTGGTATGACAACACGTGTTATATATTCGTTTTAAGAAGTAGTTGTTGTTGTTGTTGTTGTTGTTGTTGCTGTTGTTGTTTTTTTTTTTACCTACTATTATTGAACGGGACGATTATCATAATTTCCGATTTAGCCAATACACCGTTGCTAATGGTCCGATACCGATTAA
>SEYY01001097.1:101820-111820 GCA_009176605.1 Armadillidium nasatum | reverse complement strand
TGTAAACCTACATGCGTAGGAGGCGTGCCAACAGGAAGCATCACAGTGGTCTCAGCGCGACAGGGCGCATTCAAAATAGTAACACGGAGAGGCAGGCCTCGTATCGCGGCAACGAGGCTGCAAACCCACCAATTGGCTTAGTCAAGTTATATTATACGATATCTAAACCATCCATGTATCTATCTAAACTCTCTCTTAAATGCTTTAAGAGAATCACAGTCAACAATCTCTTCTAGAAGGTCATTCCAAAAATTAACAACAAAACCTTATTTGCTGAAGGAGTATTTTTCTCTAGATCGAGATTGAACATGGACTTCTTTTTTTAATTTTTCTTATCATTGGCCTTAGTTTCTCGATTCCAAGGTTTCCACATAAAAGTGGATTTCAATCTCTTTTTTTTACTGTCAGATGCAAATATTTGGGTAAACTTGTAATATATTCCCTCTGAGAAATCTCCCTTCAACAGAGAACATTCTCAGCTACTTCAACCTCTCCTCTGATAGCTCTTACTATTGAAACCAGAAATCATCCAGTCACCCTTGTTACTCGACGTTGAACTTTCTCCAGTATATCTATATATTTTCTTAAATAAGGTGCCCAAACTTGTGCACAATACTCTAATGATGGCCTAATATAGTTATTACATTAGCTTGCTTATAACCCCTTAGCTCTTGTAAAATACTTTGCGATTTATTATACCTTTCTTTCAAACACTGATCACCCACTTTGAGATTACTGCTAATGATCATACCTAAATCTTTTTCTTCATTCACATTCTCAAACCAAATCCACATGCATAGTTCGTAATAATTCTTGTTCATTTGACAAGAAGCTGAAGTAATATTGCTTTTTTGAATTGTTAAGCCCCTCAGAATCTGGACAGACTACTTTCTATTATGTGTCCATAATAATTCTATGGCTTCTATCTATCTCAGTCTGAATCACATTTCCTCTTTTTGCCAATCACTACTCACTACTCCTCCACGATTCCAAACAATCGACCTACGTTTTTTTTCATTCATTACAAACTACTTATAGTTACAGTACATTTTCAGTTAGGCTAAGCATTGTCTGAGCACAACTTGTGGGATCAATACTGGAGGACTTCCCAATAATACTTGGTCCACGATACACTCTCTCAGGTATGGCGCGTTGACTTACTCTCTGGTATACATCACTCAATCATAGTACCAATTAATAATTCATATAGTATAATATCCATCTTATATATATTTGAATAGTGTACTCGATAGTACTTATCTAATTTATTATTATTACAGGTATTAGTTCCGATATATAGTAGGTTCTACTCCATTGTCAACAGTGTAATCTCCTTTGTATTGTATATCCATCTCACTCTTTTACACTTAGGTTATGCCATAATATATAATGAATTTATATATCTCATTCATTATGATTATTCACAGCACACACTGTGAAAAAATATTTATAGTATTAGTTCAGATTATTATAATATATATTATCATAATATTATCATATATGGTATGGATTTCACTATACTAAAGACTTTATAGTGCTGTAGAAATATCTTTAAAAGGGAAATTATAATTTAATATTATCCCACTATTCTAATATTTCGTTGCGAGGTTCTGCTATCTATTAATTATGATAAAAATATAATAATTCTGTTGTAAAACATATGCGGTATAAGAAGGGTTCACTGAGCGTTTCTGACATTGATCTATATATTATGCACTGCTTTTTTATCTAAATCTCATATTGCTCATCGTAGTATTATTTATGGCCTAAACATTAAGATTGATCTTTCCGATTCTATTTTCATAACAAAAAAGTATCCAGCTCAATGTGATCAATGAGAGAAAGTATTCTACAATTAATAAATAGGTAGTGATGTATTAATACAGATAACGTGTAAGAGTTAATTATAATATGAAAAAAACAATAGTGATGTACTGCTAAATAAGTCGGGTTGGGTCCGACGTAGTTATGAGCTATCGAATACAGAAGAATTGCGAACTGAATATAATTATTTCCTATACACATATATTTATAACTATGAAATATATGATGTGTACCCATATTACGGGTATCAGAACAAGTACAGGCGAATTACAGTAGCTGAACACAAGCGCCGCTCCTACAAAAACCGGGTGTGGCATCACACTACCCACAACACACAACACAACAACTACACACTATATTTATATTATATTATATTATATATAATATAAAAAAAAATATAAAAAAAAAAATAATTAAAATTATTTAATTATTGTAATTAATTATACAATAAATTCATATTTAAAATTTATAAATTAATAATTATAGATCTCATGTATACAATCATGATTTAATTTTATTATATACGTTACTTTTATATGTTTATTTTACTAAATAATGTTATTTATATAAACGATAAAGTGTGCATCACAAATCGTACAGAATGACATAGAGAAGGAGTCGCAATAGCGTATGATTTGCGTATAATTAAGAGAGAACTCCCAATGAGAAATCTCCATCTGTGTTTTGTTATTTTTGAGTGCGTATATACAATCAACAATACACTTTTTTGGAAGTTGTGCGTTAATTCTAAAACACATACTACATATAATATATATAATACTTCAGTTTCGAGACTATTATCAGAGTGCGAATTTTTATAATAATTAAAATAAAATATAAATTTACAGCACATTCGACAACTTTCTGTTCTTTGAATATATACACAGTGTTTAAATCATTTAGATTAATGTTCTTATGACATTTTTGTTCAAATATTTATATTAAGCTTTCATAAAACATTTAAACTTTAAACACATCAATTTTTGCACAATTTTCTTCAAAACAATGAGATTCATTTTCAATGTTTTATATATATATATATATATATATATATATATATATATATATATATATATATATATATATATATATATATATATATATATATATATATATATATATATATATATATATATATATATATATATATATATATATATATATAATATATATATATATATATATATATATATATATATATATATATATATATATATATATATAAGATATATATATATATATATATATATATATATATATATATATATATATATATATATATATATATATATATATATATATAATATATATATAAATATATATATATATACTCTAAAGCAGCTTCTTCAAACCGGGGTCCACATGAACTCCCAGCGGGGGCCATTTATTTTAATTTAACTTAGCAATATTAATTTAGGAATACTGTACTTTATTTAGCAATATTTTATATGAGTAAATCGGGTCTAAATACGTTAAGTTAGGTCCCATAGGGTTTACAAAGAAAAAAAAAAAGAGATTGAAAAGCCCTGGAACCTCTTCTCTAAAGTAATGAGAAATAGTTCCCTAGATTTTATACCTAGCTTAACTGGACTTTGATCTAACATGGTGTAACGCTAACTAGATTCTTAATTATTGTTTACTTAAAAAAAGGGGTTTTCGCTATTAATATTTAACCGCTTTTTCTCACTCTATTAAGATATATATTTTAATATGTTCATAAATATATTAAAATTAATTTCCGTCTTACAGGATGATATTTTTAAAAAGTGTAAATATTTTTAGAATACCTCTCTCTCTCTCTCTCTCTCTCTCTCTCTCTCTCTCTCTCTCTCTCTCTCTCTCTCTCTCTCTCTCTCTCTCTCTCTCTCTCTCTCTCTCTCTCTCTTTCTAATTTCCGTCTTACAGGATTTTATTATTAAAGTGTAAATTTTTTTAGAATATCTCTCTCTCTCTCTCTCTCTCTCTCTCTCTCTCTCTCTCTCTCTCTCTCTCTATCGATAACTTGGAGAACTAATTAATAGTCGTAGATTTCAGGAAATCGTGTTTTTACAATTTCGACATTTCTTAAAATAATTGAATATTGGTTTTGTGGTAAAAACAATTTCTTTCCTATAATTTTGTTCAAGAAGGATTTTATTCTCATTCTTTATTAATTATATTGAAGCTATTTTAAATCTCTTTTGTTTATATATATATATATATATATATATATATATATATATATATATATATATATATATATATATATATATATATATATATATATATATATATATATATATATATATATATATATATATATATATATATATATATATATATATATATATATATATATATATATATATATATAGGGGCGGCTCGTGAAATAGTTGCAGGTTTGTGCAAACACCACTGTATGCAACTAGCTAGTGTATATCTGTTACTTATTACTTTTTATTTTTTAATTTTTTTTAATAGGATTAAATATTTAATAAATTTCATTTTATTATAATAACACTCCAATGAGGAGCTATTTAATGCAAAAAAAACGTCATACAATTTTGATTAGTTATTCAAAACGAAGAAAATACTATATGAGGTTAGCAAAAAATTTTGCAAACGCATCCTTTAAATATATCGTGTATGTGTACGCACAATTACTGCGCGAGCGTTTCTACTAGTAGTATGTGGTTTGCAAAAGAATAGCAAACCTTCTGCGCGAACGAAATATTTTAGTACACGAAACATTTTGAAACGAGTTATATATATATATATATATATATATATATATATATATATATATATATTATATATATATATATATATATATATATATATATATATATATATATATATATATATATATATATATATATATATATATATATATATATATATATATATATATATATATATATATATATATATATATATATATATATATATATATATATATATATATATATATATATATATATATATGTTCCATAATTGTTAGCTTAGTTTGTGGCTCAAATTTGACGAGTGATGACGTTAAATACTTGTGATGCCTTAATTAATTTTAATATTGTAGTTGATTACTTATCGATTGTAAAATTTGAAGTGTTTAAAAACAAGAGGATTTAAAATATTTTTATTAGTTTGTTTATAGTTTGAAACGCTATATATTCTTTATATTTTCAAAAAAAATTTGAAAATTCTGAAATAAAATACCAATGATTTCCTATTACACAAATGTTATTTTTTATTTAATAAATTATATATATATATATATATATATATATATATATATATATATATATATATATATATATATATATATATATATATATATATATATATATATATATATATATATATATATATATATATGATACTAACAATTAATTTAAGTCATAATGAACAGGATCAAAAAGAATATAAAGAAATATTTAATAAATTATAAATAGTACTTTTTCTTAAGTTCTAGCAAAGTTATTTAATGCTTTTATTAGTAAGTAAAAAAAATCAAAAACTTTATGAAATTTGGAGATGAATGGCTCATATATATATATATATATATATATATATATATATATATATATATATATATATATATATATATATATATATATATATATATATATATATATATATATATATAATATATATATATATATATATATATATATATATATATATATATATATATATATATATATATATATATATATATATATATATATATATATATATATATATATATATATATATATATATATATATATATATATATATATGCGTGAAATGTCAAATGCAACCACCTATATTTTACCACGAGCCGCCCCTGATATATATATATATATATATATATATATATATATATATATATATATATATATATATATATATATATATATATATATATATATATATATATATATATATATATATATATATATATATATATTCTCTGAGTCAGGTCCATTGTTATATGCTTGCAAAATCTCTTCATTCATTTCTTCATCTTTAATCCTCCATTAGTGCTACAAAAAAAATTAATCCATTTCAGTCCGCAAATCCATTAAGCTTTCCTCTCTCCCATTTACTTATAGTTATTTATAAATGTCTCTCTAATTGCTTAATTCTCTCTAATTCTTCATTTTGAGATTAATCCATTCCATCTCTTCTTGAGCGATTTCATCTTTTCCTCAATTGTTATTTTTATCTTTACAGTTTTAATGTAGATTTAATTTTATTGTTCATTAAGAAATAAGTATATGATCTAAATGCTGCAAATTTGTTTTAATATAAGTATAGTTATATATATATATATATATATATATATATATATATATATATATATATATATATATATAATATATATATATATATATATATATATATATATATATATATAATAATAATAATAATAATAAATCAACAAGAAAATAAAAGAAGTAGGTAACAATAGTATAAAACAGTGTTTCCCAGCTTGGGGCCACGCCCCACAGGGGGACAATTTAATTGTTAATTAAAGGGAGGCATTTCGAAAATTGACTCGTACAGAGTTTAAGTTAACCCGTATGGCGACTCTCAGTCTCTACTGGAGCTGAAGCTAACTAAATTGGAACCTAACATAAGATATCTTTGCAGCAAGCATCAATTACAAGGATCTCACTAAATTTAAATAATAAATAATTACAAATAATTAAAATAATATAGATAAATCTTTCATTAATAATTATTTCGTACTTGAATTTCAGTTCACCATTATATTATTTTAAAAATTGATTTACTGATTTTCTTCAACAATTTCCTAGTGCTTTCTTCTTAAAACTTAAAAAAAAATTAACATTTAAGTTTTTTTCAGAGAAAATTCAATATTTAAATATTAAAAATTATTTATATATTACATAGGGGCCATAAGAATTTTAGAAAGTCTTAGGTGGGGCATGGGACAAAAAGGGGTTGGAAAACACTGGTATAAAAGAAAGTGAATAGTAATAATAATCATATCCATTTACCGGAGACTCCTCATATATCAGTCTTCTTCGGCATGGAGATTCCCGACAGTTTCTCGTTCGTAACTAGAAGGATACAATAAAAGAATATGTTAAAAATTAAAGGTGAAGAAACGAGAAAAGAATGATAATGTTTAATTAAAAATATAAAATTTAAATACATGTTTTCTTAATCACATTCTTAAAAACCTATGGATAAATTATTTATTATTCATCACTGAATCCTATTGAATAGGATGATTATCATAGGTTAGGTATTAATGTATTATTTTTATATATTTGGCATTAATGTATTATTTTTATGTATTAAGAATTAATGTATTATTTTTTTATTTTTGTTTTCTCTCTATAATATATTAACTCTTCGATAAATCGCTTTCAAAATATTTATTAGATAAATTAATTTGAAATCATTCACAGAAATCATTTAGAAGAAATCAATTCGATATAAATGTAGAGAGGAAATAATATCTCTGTTATCTCTATTATCTTTAATTCTCTATACAATCGGTACTTCTTTAAGACAAAGTTAATTATCAATTTAAATACATTATTTTGAAGGAATTTTTTTTTAATGAAAATAAGCTAACAAAATCTCTAGTGTAGATATAACCATTCATGACGTTCGATTTAAGATTGAATTCATTCTATAAGTGTGAATTGTGCTTTTCTCTCTTTATTTGTTTTTTATTTCACCTCTGGTGAGTAAAGGCCAGAGGTCTACTAAATTTCCTTCAGAGTTAGGGAAAAGTCAAAAATTTGGTAAGTTAAAGGCTGACATATCCCGATACACGGCGTTTGAAAGTGTGCAAGTCGGAAAAATAGAGAAAGAGAAAATATTCCAGACTTTACCGACAGAGTACTTGTAACATTATAAGATTGAGCGTAGCGGCTAAGTCTGGGGTAAGAGAGTTGGACAGAAAAATTATGAGACTGTATAGAAAGGCATGTCTCACGAGCCCTTATCAGAGGAGAATTATACAACGGGAAAATTTAGAAGAGCAGTGTCCATTGTAATGGTTAAAGTATATAGAGAGTGACGAAATTATTCGATGGGCAGAAAAAGACTGGAGAGAATTAGTGAGAGCGGAAGAGTTGATAAGTCAAAAAGCCCTAGACTCCACCTTCTCAAGGAGAGCTGGATGAGTGCAAACACCCCAGATGTGTGATGCGTACTCCATACAAGGGCGAACCCACCTCTATAAGGAGCAAGCAACTTAAGTGGAGAAATTTTGAAGGCACTTCAGAACACCTAACCTCATAAAAGACTGTTTAGAAAGAGAAGTAATGTGATCTTTCCAAGAAAGATCACTAGAAAATGAAACACCGAGAATTTTAAGGAGAGATGAAAGTTTGAGTCGTGTATTTTCGAAGAAGATATCATAGTTATGTGGAATGGTGTGTCGAGCAGAGAAATGGAGGAACTGAATTTTTGAGGCCTTGATGATCATGCTTTCTCTGCCCTAATTTGAAATACGAGATAGATCAGAGGCTAGTTGCTCCATGGTTTACATTTTATCTTCTATTAACCGTTGTTCAGAGTGGCGTCCCTCAAATTGAAATAAGCAATGAGCGGTGTAGTTTTCGGCATAGGAGTAGATAGGAGACGAAGTAACATAGAGTTCATTAATGAAAAGTAGAAAAAGTGTTGTGATAGGACAGATCCTTGAGAAACATCACTAATAATATATTTAAAGGATGAACGGTGGTCATCTACAACAGCTGCTATGGAACGACTAGAAAGAAAATTAAAGAGAAGGTCACAGAGGGAAGGATAGATTCCGAAAGAGGAAAGTTTGGAAATCAAAGCTTTGTGTCAGACTCTATCGAAAGATTTCGATATGTCCAATACAACAGCGAATGATTCACCAACACAGTGAAGAGCGCGTGACCAAGAGTCAGAGATAAGGGAAAGATCGCCAGTACGACGAAAGTCATACTGGTGACCAGAGATAAGATTAGAAGAATTAAGATGTTTCCAAATCTTCCTGTTAAACTTTAGATAGAACGGAGGTTAAAGAAAAAGGACGGTAGTTAGTCTTGAGATGGGTTCCCTTTTTTGGAACCAGTTGAATGGGAGCACGTTTCCAGCAAGAAAGGAATGTCAAAGTAGACAGACAGAGAGAAAGTTTATATAAGTCATATAGTTTACCAAATCAGGGCGCAAGCTCGGAAGCACAAGTTTTGAAAATCACAGGAGGGATAGCATTGTTAGTGTTGAATTCAGAGAGAGCAGAAATGGTGTCTTTAGAAGAAATTGCAATTTTAGATATAAGTAAGTTAGAGAGGGTTGAAGGAAGAGGAACAACTACGGAAGTGTCTAAGGTTAAAATAAGAGGCAAAAGTTTGAGAAAAGAGTTCTGCTTTAGAGGAAGGCAAAACGTTTGGAAATCACGCATTTTCTGACAAAATACCAAAAAGTGTGAGAGGAAGAACAACCAGAAAGATTATTGCATTTACGATAGTAAAATTGGTTTTTGGTGTTATGGAAAGTAGATTTTGCACGATTTCGAGATGAAATATAAGTTGCATGGGTTTCTGAGATTTGAAGAGTACGGTAATCAATAAAGGGAGCATCCTCGCGGAGTTTAGGACGAGAATAAATCGAGTTAAACCAAGGTTTATAAGGTTTAGTAGAAGGGGAATAGTATGGAATGTACGCTTTCATATCAAAGAGAATCACCTCAGTTATACGCTCTGCACATTCCGAGGGACCCCTCCCACGGAAACAGTGATCATTCCATGGAATATCAGAAAAGCACAACCGCAAGTCTGACTAGTTGGTGGCACTGAAATGCCCGAAACGCCTCCTCGCTCAAGCTGGGGCCATACTTGTGGAAGACTTGAAGAGACAGAACAAGAAACAGAGATAAAAGAAGATGATCTGAGGAAACCAGAGGAGGAAAGAGTTTATCGCTATAAGGAGAAGAATAAGAAGTTAGGAAAAGATCTAGTATGTTGGGTTCATCACCAAAACGGTTAGGGATACGTGTAGGGAGATGCCCCAACTGCTCAAGGTTATTCTAGATAGATATAAGGTAGCCGAGTTCACTAGCTGGATCATCAGAACTAGATGAAAGTCATTGGCTGTAATGAAAGTTGAAATCACCCAATATGATGATTTCAGAGAAAGGAGGAAGAATGTGTTCTATTTTGGAGTTAAGATAGTCGAAGAATTTTTTATAGTTTGT
>SEYY01001097.1:94320-99320 GCA_009176605.1 Armadillidium nasatum | reverse complement strand
AAAAAAAAAAAAAAAAAAAAAAAAAAAAAAAATTGGAATCCCTGGGAAGACCTGGTAACTCCTGGGAACCCCTGAATTTTACAGTAACACAATGTTACTAGAGTTATTTGTATCTTAAACACATACCATGTGCCCTTGATTCTATATTAACCATGTATGGTATTCAATTAAAACAAAAAAATATTGGGTATGTGTTACATATATATATATATATATATATATATATATATATATATATATATATATATATATATATATATATATATATATATATATATATATATATATATATATATATATATATATATAATATTATATATATACTACACCATATCCCGCATGATGCAGGGTGGTGTCGACTGCAGAAAGGAAAATTCCTGCAATTGTACTTGGGGAAAAGGGAAAAACTGGTTAAAAGGTTTCCCAGCCTCTAGAGCCATGCGAAGAACTATTCTTCATGATCCAATACTGTCGTCTAATCCTAACTGGTGTTTTAAATTTTATATTCTTGATACTAATGTTGAATTTTCCATCCAAGCCGAAAGTATGTTAATTGAAGTTTTGTTGCTTCGCCAGAGATTTTGAAAAATAATTTAATTGAGATTCATTTAATCTTGTTTTTTGAAAACATTTTTAAGTAAAATTCATATTTTAAAATAAATTTGTTATTATTTTTAAGTTGTTCTGAAAATAATTTTCTTTTTAACACAATTCTTAAACATTCTCTAAAAAATCTTTCCAATTTTCACCATAGATTGTGATGGTTGCTATGTCTTTTCTTCTCCTTTCTCATTTCTACTTTTATCCTCTCTTCTCTCCTCTTCTTTTCTCTTTTCTTTTCTTCTCTTCCATGTGATGCTTCTTTCTTTTCTTTTCCCATTTGTTTTAAGCACCTCCACTCCCGACGACAGCCGAATCATATATATATATATATATATATATATATATATATATATATATATATATATATATATATATATATATATATATATATATATATATATATATATATATATATATATATATATATATATATATATATATATATATATATATAACTATATAGTTAATAACAGCGGAAAAACGATAGAGTGATTGACTCAATAGCATGATGACACTGGATCGAGCTCTCCTGTGAATCCTACAAAGAAATTTCTTAAAGTTTCCTCCCCGAATAGAACAAGGCCCGTTAGTCTCGAAGTTAAGGTAAAAAAAAAAAAATTTAAAAAAAGAAAAAAAAAAAAAAAAAAAAAAAAAAAAAAAAAAAAAAAAATTGGTGACCTAGTTTCATTTCCTATAGGGACGAATAAAAAATAATACTCACACATTTCTAAATTCAAATTCGTTCATGTATGTATGTATAATACACTCACACGTACTTACAAACATAGAATATAAATGACCTAAAAGACTCCATTTCGATATATAGAATAAGAACAAATAGATACGAATTAGTTTAATGGCACACATGGCTCATTTTATGGCCAATTTCATTAATAACAGTCGATTGACTCCCATTGAAGCGATATAGATATCGTTGTTAATAATATCGAAGATAATATCGATAATAAGGTAAATATCGTTGTTACCCAAATGTTACTCCCATTTAAGCGATTTAGATATCGTTGTTAATAATATCGAGGATAATATCGATAATAAGGTAAATATCGTTGTTACCTAAATATTATTCATATTGAAACGATATAGACATCGTTGTTAATAATATCAGGAATAATATCGATAAAAAGGTGATATCGTTGTTGCCCAAATGATTTCTATCCGAATTTGGCGGTTGATAAGATTATGATTTTTGCAAATGAGTGAGTCATATGTTAGAATGTTAGAAGTTATATTTTAGGATATTAGTAGAATGTTAGAAGTCATATGTTAGATTGTTAGAAGAATGTTAGAAACTATATTTTAGGATTAGTAGAATGTTAGAAGTTATATATTAGAATATTAGTAGAAAGTTAGAAGTCATATGTTAGAATGTTAGAAGTCATATGTTAGATTGTTAGAAGAATGTTAGAAGTCAGATGTTAGAATGTTAGAAGAAAGTTAGAAGTTACATGTTAGAATATTAAAAGATGATAGAAAAATGTTAGAAGTTTTATGTTAGATTGTTAGAAGAATGTTAGTAGTCATTTTGTGGAAGGTTAAAAGTTATATTTTGGAATGTTAGAAGTAATATGTCAGAGGATCAGAAGAATGTTAAAAGTAATATATTAGAATCCAAAAATTTTCTTCAGGGAAAATTCCTAAATTTTTATTAAAGGTAATTTGGAAATAATTGACACCAATAGAGAAAATGAAAAAAAAAAAAAAAAAAAAAAAAAAAAAACGACATGTAAATGACGTCTTGTTACGAGTTACTTGGGAATTATAACCAGAATTCTTAGAAATTTCAGAATTTCCAGAATATCCTTTTTAGAATTCCCTTGGTAATATGTTTCGGTTTTATTGGTCAGACTTGAATCGTATTCCTGGCTTACAATCTCTCTCTTGAATTTCTTTTTTTCTTGATCCTAATTTTAGATTCTATCTTCATCTCCTCACGTCATTCTTACTTTATTAGTCAATCTTGAAGCTTATTTTTTGGTTTTCAGTTACAGAATTATTATTGTATTTTTACTTTTTTGGATATATGTAGATTTTCTTTCATTCTTTTCAGATCTTTCTTTCTATACCAAGTTTTTTCTTAAAGTTTCTTTTATCATATATTTTCTGTGACAAGGTCTAAACTGTACTCAACTATCTAAAGAAATCCACAAATTTATTACCTTTATTACCCAATTTATCATCAACTAAAAAAAAAAAAAAAAAAAAAAAAAAAAAAAAAAAAAAAAAAAAAACGAAATTTTTTTTTTTTTTTTTTTTTTTATATTTTTATTTTTTTCTTTAGTTTTTAAAAATATTTTCAATCAAATTCTTCATATTCATAAAATCATACTAATTTCAAAAACCTTAAAGTACTAAAAATAATATAATAATAATATAATAATAATAATATAATAATTAATTTCAGTTGGATATCATGCATACAGACCAGAGAATAATCACTTAAGTAAAACACACACAAAAACATTCAGGCTCTATTATCATCAGATTTTTTAAATGCATTCTAATAATAATCAATTCTCGCAATTTCTTCATATTATACAGACACAGTTCAATTTAGGTACATTCATGATTACTTCTCGTAAACGAGTATTCATGGGATTGATTCTCTTATTATCGTTACCGAAGTTGACTCAGCTTTTATGACAATGGAAATTAAGGGACACTACCCTCCATTCTCGCTTCCAAAGTACTCAACTCATATCTTCCATTTCTCAAAATTTCTCTAAAATTTCTAACTGCAAAAACATTTCAATTTGGGACTCTCAAATGTCCCAACAAATTATTAATTTCTTTCGAATATTATCTCTCTAATATCTCATGTCTTCTCTAACCTTTTTGTATCTCATTGTAATAACAAATCACATCTCATCGGAATTTATAGGAGTAATCTTGAAATTATTCTAATAAAAATTCACAAAACATACTTAATATACCCTCACCTTATTCCATATATCTTCCTTCCCCGTATCTTCTTCTTCCCTTCAATTTTATCTTAGTTTTCTTTTATATCTCATTACTAATAAATAATAATTTATTTCTTGTCTAGTTTTCTTCATAATTATATCATTTTCAATTTATATATATCTTATTCTCTTATTTCTCTTCTAATTCTCTCTAATCTTTATTAATCTCTCATCTATCTATCTATTATTCTTCTCTAATATATCTATATCTTTTATATCTATTCTCTATATGATATATAAGCAATTTATTATTATATTAATATATATATTATTATATTTATTATATATATATATATAATATATATATTTAATATTATTATATATATATAAATATATATAATAATAATAATATAAAAATATAATATAATATATATATATAAATATAATGCTTTAGGCATTATATGCAACCAAGCAGAGCTCTTAGCATAATATGCAGCCTCTGCATCGCATTTTAAAGCAGTGAGGTATAAAGGCAATTCATTCATAACATCTGCAGCCTGCAGCTTTAAAGAAATTTATATATGGTTGGCAATACAATATATTATATATATAATATAAAAGTTATATATATAAATAAATATAGAATATATATATATATATATATATATATATATATATATATATAATATATATATATATATATATATATATATATATATATATATATATATATATATATATATATATATATATATATATATATATATATATATATATATATATATATATATATATATATATATAGAAGGGCAATGTTGCTATATTAAGTGACAATATTCAAGCATTGGTACAATACAATATGAAATTATATAATTCCATTTATATTAAAACAGAAAAAATAAAATAAAAAAAAATAAAATAAAAAATAAAAATGAAATAAATAAATAAATAGATAAATAAATGAGGGACAAATTATACGCTAAAGAACAAAGAATTTTCAAACAGAGCTAAAATCATGTAAATTTAATGCAATATTGACTATGCTGATTCCGAAACTGTTTTCTGAATCATTTTAGAACATCGAGACTTAGACTCATGCGCATGCGCAGAGTTGAGGAACTTTGTTTTCTTTTTCTTCCTATGATTATAATATGGAGGGTACAGAGTTAAAATGAACCAAGTACATGAGACTCAATTCCGAGAAAACGGACCTCAAACTTTGTTACCTGCATTTATTAACATTGACTTCTAATTGTTCTTGCTGCCACCTGGAGGATAAATATTGAACTATGGACTTGATTCATTATTACAGAAAATATAATCTTTTTACTTTACCATGGTAACGTTAGTTTAAAATATTCAAAATATGAATTTCGTTCACTTTAACTCTGAACCCTCCATATTACAATTAAGAAATCTTATTAATTTCAAATAAAACTATACAGTTAAATTCAGAACACATATTTTTAATAGAAA
>SEYY01001097.1:84320-86820 GCA_009176605.1 Armadillidium nasatum | reverse complement strand
ATTTAAAGATATCAAAGGAATCAACCAACATCAGAGGAACAATTTCTAAGCAAACTAAGTCAACAAGATTTCTAATCTCACCTAAATTCCTTTCTTAATCTATCATTTACTTTTCCTTTCTAGTTTTCCTTTCAAATCTTTCCTTCTTCCTTCTATCTTCCAATAAGTAAATAAGAAGATACTTAAATTATCTCTTTACGTATCTTCTTCCTTCGTATTTCTTTCTTCCCTTTAAACAAATAAAACCCGTAAACGGATCTATAATAGATGAGATGCGAGCTGAAGATCATTTTAAACAAACTGCTAAATCTTCTTTATCTTTTCAAAGTTTTCAATCTTCTCTTGTAATTAAATGTTTTAAGATATTACAAGTTCTCTGCATATTACATATATATATATATATATATATATATATATATATATATATATATATATATATATATATATATATATATATATATATATATATATATATATATATATATATATATATATATATATATATATATATATATATATATATATATATATATATATATATATATATATATATATATATATATATTATACATATATATATATGAGTATCGGTATCGGTATCGGCAAGAATCGGCATATTTTTCGATACCGGTATCGGTATCGGCATCGGCCTTTTCAGTATCGGTATCGGTATCGGCAAAAAATTTGTATAGGAGTAAAGTATCGGTATCGGTATCGTGGTATCGGTAGTAGTATCGGCAAGTATCGGCATATTTCAGGTATCGGGTATCGGGTATCGGCTTCGGGGTAATTTTTGGTATCGGTATCGGTATATCGGTAAATTTTTGGTATGCTCTCTCTATATATATATATATATATATATATATATATATATATTATATATATATATATATATATTATATATATATATATATATATATATATATATATATATATATATATATATATATATATATATATATATATATATATATATGGAAACTGGTAATTATAATATTATATTAAAATTAGTTTACTTTTAATTAATAGAGCACGAGCGTTTTTCAGAATAAAATATAAGAAATAATAATAATAATAATAATAATAATTAAATAGTAAAAATGATAATAATATTAAATAATAATAACAGTACGAATAATCATGATTATTTAAATTGTTAATAATAAAGGTACGTATTATGATAATTTTAAATGATGACGCAAAATAATAATAATAATAATAATAATAATAATAATAATAATAATAATAATAATAATAATAATAATAATAATAATTATAATAATAATAATTACAATAATAATAAGTAATATAAAAATAATATTTCTATATTATTATTATTAGTTATCATTACTATTAATAATAATACTAATAATAATAATAATGACAAAAATAATAATAACTTAAAGTTATATTTATGATTAGGCAAATACAAATAATAATAATTGTAGTAATAATAATAATAATAAACTATAATTTTTGAAGAGTAAAAGAAAATGAAATTTAGCCCTGAGGGAATATATAAAATAATATAATAATGAAATAAATAATCCCCAAACTTTAGCATCTTATAATAGAAAGAATATATTTTTATTTTCTTAAAAATACTTTCTTTGAAGCTCATACCACCACTTAAGGGCAAAGCCCTATTCTTGTTCGTTAACATAAATTTTCTAGCACAAACTTATGCCTATCGCGTGCAGTCTCTGAGATGAATACAAGAGCAAGCTTTGAAGTGGAAGAGACTTAATTCTGTAGGAAATACAAAAAATGATAGAGAATTCCACAGAACAGAGATGACTGGAAAGAAAGAAAAACCAGAAAATGAAAGATAATTCATCAGAACAGAGATGACTGGAATGGAAGATGTAACACATCAAACACCACTTCAGTAGACAAGTCTAAACCAAGGGTTCCCATCCTGTTTTTGTCTGTGGACCCTCTGGGTCCTAACTTTACGTATGTGGACCCCATCAGTTTTAACTTTACGTAGGTGAACCCTCATATACTCATATGTAATATTTAAAAATTAAATAATATTTTTCCTTGACCCACTCAAAGTTTATGTGGTCCCTTAGGGGGTCTAAACCTTGCCAATGACCTGACTTGTGTATCCTTAGTGTTTAGGAGCATTGGTTTTGTAAGCTTAATTGATACATTATGTCTTTATTTGTACTTATTAACTTCCGACAACTTAATAAAAATGCTTACCAGTTAACTCTAGGATGCATCTCCTCACAGAATTGATAATAAAGTGGAAAGTATACATAAGGGGTGGGTCCAATTTAAAAAAAAAAAAAAATTAATTCTCGACCGATTACCCTGAAATTTGCAGGGTCTTTGCATTTCAATCCGAAAAAAAACCGATTTCTGACGTTTTTCTGAATCCATAACGGTTCAATTTTTTTTTTTTTTACCCTTGAAAAAAAAAAAATATATTTGAAAAGTGGGGCCAAACCAATGGTCGAAATGACCTGAAAATTAAACTGTATATTCACAAAAA
>SEYY01001097.1:76820-81820 GCA_009176605.1 Armadillidium nasatum | reverse complement strand
TCTTCCCTACTCTCTCCCCGAAGTCCCATTTTATTAACTCTATGAAAGCAATAAACTTCAATATTGAAATTCAATAAAGTATATCGAAGGGGGAAAAGAATTTTTAAGAAATTCTCTCCGGCACACGGAGGGGTGGGCTTTGTTTTTCGCCTCCCTCTTCCCTGTCTAATCAAAAGAGTTGCTTCAATATCTCATTAAAGGCTTTGGCAAGTCTATAGAACTTACGTGATAAGAATTATTTACGATGTTTCCGTAGATGAAATTTTAATTTAAAGTTGAAAGGACTTTTTACAGCCAATGAGTTTTGAAATAATAAATATAATAAAATGGTCCAAATCTATATAATATATATATATATATATATATATATATATATATATATATATATATATATATATATATATATATATATATATATATATATATATATATATATATATATATATATATATATATATATATATATATATATATATATGATATATATAGAAGGAAACGCAGCGCCGTCTGAAGTTATGAAAGTACCCCCCCACAAAGTGGTGATTGGATGGGTTAGAGTTAGACCATTTCGTTTCACTCCGTTGCCATTTGGTTCGTTCCTTTTCGCTCTCAGCCTTCTGAGAGGGTCGTTAGTGTAACTTCGTTTCATAATGAAGTGTTTATGCTTCTATTATCTCCCCAGCCCCATTTCTTCACATGTTATCACAAATTACTCATATATTACGTATTAAAATAGATAAATGGCGAAACGTAAAAGTGCTTTGGAGATGCTTCAAGGGATGGAATACAAAGATTGCCCCTCATCCACCCCTCATCCCAATATAACTTGGGAGTTGGCGGCCTCCGATAATGGGAGTGGTGCCACCAAGAATTTGCATTCGACTTGACCCGGTGCACGGTTTTCTTTTTTTATTATTTTCAATAAAATTCACTGTATTTTTTTTCTAATTTCCCCTTTGTTGAACACTATCTCTCTTTTTCTAAACCTCATTTCTTTTTCTTAACCGAAACTCAGGTGCTTTGAGTGTTGAATCCTATTCTGCTACCTCCTACTGTCTCTATCCTCATTTTTCAGGCAAAGGCGGATGTTGGGAATATGTGCGCAAAGATGTCTATTTTCTTATTCTCTAATTAAGAGTCTTTTGACTTCTCTATTTTATGGGTTAAGTTCTCTTGCTATTCTACTATTAAATCTAATTATTCTGTCTATTTTTCCCCTAATTCTACTGACTATAAAAAATTCTACGACTATTTAAACTCCAAAATAGAACACATTCAATTCTCTCCTTTCTCCTAAATCCTTCATTTTAGGTAATTTCAACGTTCGTCATTGAAAGTGACTTTAATAATCCACTGGTGAACTCTTCCACAAATAATTGGAGAACCTTGAGTAATAATAATAATAATAATAATAATAATAATAATAATAATAATAATAATAATAAATAATAATAATAATAATAATAATAATAATAATAATAATAATAATAATAATAATAATAATAATATAATAATAATAATAATAATATAATAATTTAAATTTATTTTGTTTCACCTGTCTTTTCTTTGACACTCCAATAACCTATTCCATACTCTTTGACACATATGTTGAACCAATTTCTCAGTAACCCGAATGTTCCCTTATGTCACCCTTATATTGATGTGGTAAACATCTCCTTCCCATCACCATACCAAGATAAGCATCAGTAACCACTCTACTACGCCGCCACAAGCTTTTATAATATTTATATATATATGAAAGCAGATAAACACACAAACAAGCACTCACATACATTTATTTAAAATAACAATAAAGTGTTTATTAAAATAATTAGAAATTTATGCCGTTAAGACACTCACACACACACACACACACACACACACACACACACACACACACACACACACACACACAGAAGCTAATGCAAACAATCGTAGACCATTATTTGTATTCATTTATTATATATTTGATAGCTTCATCCGCATTCAGAGAGCGTTGAAGAGAAAATCTGTATTTTCTGTATCTTGTGTATTTCTCAAAGAGTTATTCCAATCCCTCATTACAATTCATGAAACAACTGCGGCTGTTTCAAAGTGACATTTTCTGTGGAATATTCATTTCCGTATTTACTAATTGTTGAAATTAGTTATCGTCATTGGCATCCTCTTCTCAGTCATGTTTTATCTCACACCTATTGTTCCTTCTCTCTCTCTCTCTCTCTCTCTCTCTCTCTCTCTCTCTCTCTCTCTCTCTCTCTCTCTCTCTCTCTCTCTCTCTCTCTCTCTCTCTCTCTCTCTCTCTCTCTCTCTCTCTCTCTCTCTCTCTCTCTCTTCTCTCTCTCTCTCTCTCTCTCTCTCTCTCTCTCTCTCTCTC
The DNA here is from genome assembly GCA_009176605.1 of Armadillidium nasatum. Lineage (NCBI taxonomy): Eukaryota > Metazoa > Arthropoda > Malacostraca > Isopoda > Armadillidiidae > Armadillidium > Armadillidium nasatum. Next base: position 79,446 of record SEYY01001097.1, on the reverse strand, counting down.
TCTCTCTCTCTCTCTCTCTCTCTCTCTCTCTCTCTCTCTCTCCATTTCTTTCTTCATTCATGCACAGTTTTTCACAATCTTTCACACACATTACATTTTCCAGTATTTTCAAACGAAAACAAATATTAAAAGAAGGAAAAAAAAAGAAAAAAAAAGAAATAAGGATAAATATTAAAAAAAAAATCTTTATAAAAGAATAATTGAGCAATTAATTTTAAATTTATATTTATTCAATGTATTATTTGGTATTTAAAGAGCAAATATGACAAATTTTGACCCTGAAAAATAGCTAAACGCTACTAAAAATAGCTGAAAATTAATGGATGCCTAGCTTAAGTGAAGGTTGTCAGCCTAGCATTTATATCTCGGCTGGAAACGAAGAGATGAACGCAGTTAAACATTTAATTAATGGACTTCTTGCGGTAAATTCATTTGCCTTACGTTATATATATATATATATATATATATATATATATATATATATATATATATATATATATATATATATATATATATATATATATATATATATATATATATATATATATATATATATATATATATATATATATATATATATATATATATATATATATATATATATATATATATATATATATATATATATATATATATATATATATATATATATATATTTATATTATTATTACACATCACCACCACTCACGGGCAAAGCCCTATTCAGGAGGGGGTGTTAAAAAGAATAAAAATGAAGGTAAAAGAGTACAAAATCCAGAAAATAAAAAACACCCCTACAGTACCCACCTAACGCAAATTTCTCAGGTGGGCGCAGACGCGGCTTTAAAGAAATTGAGATTAAATGCAGAGGGAAATACAGAAGATGGAAGAGAGTTCCACAAAACAGAGTGGCAGGAAAGAAAGAGGCACCACAGCGGACAAGCCTGGAGTTGCCTATGTCCACGCAAAATTGATGCGCGGACAATGCACCCCTTGTGCTACGAGGACGCCGTAAAGGTGGAGGTACACGGGTGGATAGTTCCCTCGAGCATTTGCCACTATAGTACCTATAGAAAAGAGACAAGGCACCAACGTCACGTCGCAAAGATAAAGAGTCAAGAGAATTAGAAAGAGCGGGACAGTTTATAAGTCTTTTAGCCTTTGACTCAACCCTATCCAAAAGACGGGTGAAACCTGAGCCACCCCAGATATGAGAGCAGTACTCCATACAAGGGCGGATGAGACCCTTGTATAATTGGAGTAACTGCGAAGAAGAAAAAAATTCTCGCAGTCTAAACAGAACTCCCAGCTTCTTTGAAGGCCGCCCTAGCAACCATTGTGATATGAGGTTTCCAAGACATTTTTTGTTTATGTGAAGGCCAAGGATGTTTATATTGTCAACAGGAGAGATGGGAGAACCATCGAAAGAAATAGAAAAGTTAGGAGGTGTCTTTGAGAGGGAGATTTCTAGAAGTTGAGTTTTTAAAGAGTTGAATTTCACAAGGTTGAGACGACCCCACTGGGAAATTCTATCCAGATCTGCAAGAATGGAATCGGAAAGATGAAGACGAGAAGCAACTCTAGATGCAAAGGAAGGAGCAGATTTGAAATGAGTAGAAGAATGGAGGGTTGAGTCATCGGCATATGAATGGATATAGGGTTAGATGAACAGCTGAGAAGATCATTAATGAAAAGTAAGAATAGAGTAGGAGACAAGACAGAACCCTGAGGAACACCACTATTGACAGGAAAGGAAGAAGAAGTCGCTCCATCAACAACAGCCGAAATGGAACGATTAGAAAGAAAACTAGACATAAGTAAGCAAAGAGAAGGAGGAAACCCAAAGGAGGGGAGCTTGGAAAGCAGTGACGCATGCCATACCCGGTCAAACGCCTTAGATATGTCAAGCGCCACCACAAGTCTCCCCATGGTCCCTAAGGGCAGAAGACCATAGAATCTGTGAGATAGGAAAGTATATCACCAGTAGACCTCGAACGTCGAAAGCCATACTGATGATCAGAAAGAAGGGAATGAGATTCCAGATGATCTAAGAAGTGAGAGTTGAGAAGGGTTTCAAAGATCTTAGACAGAATACAAGTGAGAGCTATAGGGCGATAGTTGGAAGGATCAGAGCGGCTACCTTTCTTCGGAATAGGTTGGACTATTGCGCGCTTCCAACACTGAGGGAAAGTACTAGTATTGAGGCATAGAGAGAAAAGTTGAACGAGGGACGGAGCCAGCTCAGAGGCACACTCCCTTAAAACTCGGGGAGGAATGCCATCCGGGCCGCTTGCCTTCCTAACGTTCATAGACTTCAGAAGCCCATGCACCTGATCAAATGAAATCACAGGTAAAGGCATGGGACCTCTGAGAGGAGAAGAAGTAGGAGGAGGATTGCCGGAGTCGTCCAGGGTTGAATTAGAAGAGAAAAGGAGGCCGAAGAGATTAGCCTTTTCAGTTGGAGTGTTAGCAACAGAACCATCAGAGCGAATAAGAGGAGGAAAGGAAGATTTACAGAAATTGTTGGAGATGTTTTTTGGCAAGAGGCCAGAAAGATTTTTCAGTAGGAGAATTTAGGAGCTCAGCACACCTTCGTTTGGTGAAAGTCTGCTTTTCTCGTCGAAGAATATCCCTGCAACGATTCCGA
>SEYY01001097.1:45000-47500 GCA_009176605.1 Armadillidium nasatum | reverse complement strand
CTAAGACTCTAACATTTAACTGTCTCTTTTATGAACCTCTTTTTGTTAACATTCTTAGGAACAGTTTATGGTAATATTATTGCTGTAAGTTATTCGTTTCTCTCTTGTCCTAAAACTCCCATTATCACATACTATTATTGCAATTGAGGTTATTATTATTATTATTATTATTATTATTATTATTATTATTATTATTATTATTATTATTATTATTATTATTATTATTAAACAAGGAAAATGAGTAATTTTACAGTGAAAAACCTCCTAAATAAAAATTGTTTGAAACAAATTACCTCATTTCACCTTTAAAATTAGACATTTTCTTGGAATCCCTTTGTTTATTATTTGCTATTACTTTTAATTGCTTTGCTTTGTTTCAAACAAGAACGTCTTACAAGCTGGGAAGCTAAAGAAATCATACGCGCATAAACAATCGTAAATCCAATTCAATCATATGTACGAGAGAGGGGTAGGGGAAGAGGGAGAGAGAGAGAGAGAGAGAGAGAGAGAGAGAGGAGGGGAATAAAGTAGGGGATAAATATATAGAGAAAGAACAAAAGCGGAGAGATAAAGAAGGAGAGAAAGAGATGGAAAGAGAGGCAGGATAGAAAGAATGAGAAAAATAGAGAGAGTGAGTGAGAGATAAATAGAAAGATAGATAGATTAAGAAATAAATAGGTACACAAATGCATAGATACCTATATAGTTAGATATATATAGACAGATAGATAGATACACAAATGCATAGATAGATAGATAAATAGATGGATAGATAGATAGATACACAAATGCGTAGATACCTAGATAGATAGATAGATAGATAGATAGATAGATAGATAGATAGATAGATAGATAGATAGATAGATAGATAGATATAGATAGATAGATAGATAGATAAAGAAGTTGAGAGAGAGAGAGAGAGAGAGAGAGAGAGAGAGAGAGAGAGAGAGAGAGAGAGAGAGAGAGAGAGAGAGAGAGAGAGAGAGAGAGAGAGAGAGAGATTCTTCCTTCCCTCATCAATAATTTGCCAAGGTTATATAGCAATACCAATATAACATTTGGACTATTAAAAGGCGTAACATTGAATTATTAAGAGCCCAGCTTCAAATTACAACATTAAACCAGTTTCGATTCTTTGTTCATAACTTATTACGAAATTTTGAAAGAAGCTTATAAAATATTTAAAGAATAACGAGATTTTTATATTATGGAAACGATGTTTGTGAGGGCTTTTAATAGCCTGTAAAGGAGGGGGCAAAGAGACCCTAGTTTATCACTCGTGTAGTCTGACAAGTCCTGAGGTCCTTAAAATTAAGAAAAATCTTTGATAGGTCTATATATATATATATATATATATATATATATATATATATATATATATATATATATATATATATATATATATATATATATATATATATATATATATATATATATATATATATATATATATATATATATATATATATATATATATATATATATATATATATATATATATATATATATATATGGTCAGACTTCACTTTGATATCCATAAATATTTCAAAAACTACTAAACGTACGTTAAAAGGATAACATTTTTGGAATCCGTGGCAAATTTTGATTAAGAAAATTGTAAAAGATGTGAAAATAAGTTTTAAAAAAATTGCTTGTGTACGACAATTTTATTATCTTTATTATTTAATTTTCTAACGAACCTAGTTCGACTTATCATAACCTGAGCAACCGAAGTTTGCCGTGGGATACAGGCCTAACTGATAGATGGAATGTTGCCGTGGCATATAAGCCTACTGCTTTATTACACCATATATATATATATATATATATATATATATATATATATATATATATATATATATATATATATATATATATATATATATATATATATATATATATATATATATATATATATATATATATATATATATATATATATATATATATATATATATATATATATATATATATATATATATATATATATATATATATTCACATTTTCTTACTCATTCGCGAAATTTATCTTACTCCAAATTCGGAAGAAGAAGTGTCTTCCTGGCACAGGAGCAGAAAGGCCTCGGCCTTCATGTTGCAAAGAAAGCTTTGGACTATGTAGAGAGACTAATTTCACGTATATGATACTATAACAATAGTCTTGGGCACGACCCAGAAGCAAAAGTCAGTTGACACAGCAGAGATTGACATCATCCCCAAAGTCAAAATTGAACGAAAAGTTGTAGAAGCAAAATCAAGGCCAAGCGAGAAGCATTTTCAATAACTAGTGAGGCTCATCAAAATAAACAGAGAAGAATTACTAAAACGAATAGAGTTCATTTTAGAAAGCCTCATTACTTTTTCATGTCAACGGACATATATATTATGTATTATTACCACATAAACCGTGGGATAAAATTTATACTATATATATACTGCTAATGAGGATTCGAACCCTGACCTCTAAGATGGTGAGCCATTGCGCTAACAATCAGTACCA
>SEYY01001097.1:25000-30000 GCA_009176605.1 Armadillidium nasatum | reverse complement strand
TATATATATATATATATATATATATATATATATATATATATATATATATATATATATATATATATATATATATATATATATATATATATATATCAAATCTGGAGTTTTCTGCTTTCTGCCATGCGACTTTGGCTATATAGCAATCTTCGACCAACTCTATCATACTCTATACAACCAAAGATCTTTTCTTCGGTTAAAAAGAAAAACTACTGATGAACCAGTCAATTAAATCTCTATCAATAACAACTCTGAGAAGTTAAAGCAGCTCCTTGTTCAAATCTATATTCATCGTGAAAATTAACGAGAAATGCTTCACCTTTTCTCTGAGTTTCTCCTATCATCTCATTTTCTGTATCTTATTTAATTTTTTAAAGACCTTCTCTCGCCTTCGAAAAAGAAATGTTATTGACACATTTTCTCTTTATTATTTCAATTAAAAATATTGCGTTACTCTGACATTTTTCACTTATTAATTTCCACTACTCTCTGAACCTTATTTTTCAAACTTTGGGTGCAGCTTTATGACTGTATACAGAGGACAATATAAGGATCCACCTTTCTCAACTGCAAAATTTAAATGTTCACATCCACATCCAAATTTGAATTTGAAAAGGTTCTAAGATACTCCCCAACTGGATATGAAATTTCATCATTTTCTTTATATCTCAAACATGCTTCAGGGCTGTTAATTTACTCCTACATTTCCTCCTTTATGATCTTCTATTCCTCATTCTTCCTCATTTAATATCTTCTATTCTTCCTTTTTCCTCTTTAATTAGTTTCTTCTATTCCTCCTGTTTCCTCCTTTAATATCTTTTATTCTTCCTTTAATATATTCTATTCATACTTCTTCTTCCTTTAATATCTTCCTTTCAATCTTCTTTCTCTTTTAGCATCTTCTGTTCCTCCTACATCCTCATTTAATACCTTTATTCCTCTTTCTTCCTTCTTTAATATCTTCTATTTCTCCTACTTCCTCTATTATCTTTTTTTTTCTCCTTTACTTTCTTCAATTTCCCCTTCTTCCTCCTTTACTTTCTTTTATTTCTCCTCTTTCATCTAATATCTTTTCTTCTTCCTCGTTTGATTCCTTCTACTTCTCTTTCTTCCTCCTTTAATATTTCTATTTCCTCTTATTTCTGATTTAATATCTTTTATTTCTCCTTTAACATCTTCCATTCCTCCTTCTTCCTCGTTTAATATCTTCCATTCCTCATTCTTCCTCGCTTAATATCTTTTATTACTCCTTCTTCCTCGTTTAATATCTTCCATTCTTCATTCTTCATCGCTTAATATCTTCCATTCCTCCTTCTTCCTCGTTTAATATCTTCCATTCCTCCTTCTTCCTCGTTTAATATCTTCTATTCTTCCTTCTCCCTCGTTTAATATCTTCTATTTCTACTTCTTCTTCTTTTAATATCATCTACTCCTCCTTCTTCCTCGTTTAATATTTCCTATTTCTCCTTCTTCTTCTTTTAATATCATCTAGTCCTCCTTCTTCCACATCATTCATCATCTTGTTCTCTAAAACGGTTGGTGCTTTTCATTTTTTTTTTGTTTAAATAAAATTTTTTATAAAAAATACAGAATTTTTTTCTGACATTTTTGAATTTTGTTTAATTTTATATATTTTTGTTTCTCTTAAAGTATTTTTTGAAAGTAATTACTCTGTTACATTGTTTTTCAGCACACATTCACTCACACAAACACACACACACACACACACACACACACACACACACACACACACACACACACACACACACACACATACATATATATACTATATATATATATATATATATATATATATATATATATATATATATATATATATATATATATATATATATATATATATATATATATATATATATATATATATATATATATATATATATATATATATATATATATATATATATATATATATATATATATATATATATATATATATATATATATATATATATATATATATATATATATATATATATATATATATATATATATATATATATATATATATATATATATATATATATATATATATATATATATATATATATATATATATATATATGAAAATTATCATTAGTTTCTCTAATGCCAGTACTATAGATAAAAACTTATCATGTGGTCCTCTCAGTTTTCAGTATATTTCTAAGTTTAAATCGAACCATTTTAAATAAAAAAAAAAAATAAAAAAAACTCATTCCATGCTATCGAAAGAAGCTGAAGTAGAATAATTTTGACCTAAAATTTTTGCTTCCACGAAAGAGGACTACACTTTTGTGGTTCTTTCTGTACAGTTAAGTAAGGCTTAAGTTGATAGAATGTTTCAAACTTTAGAATGAATCATATCCTCTTCGGGAAATGATTTAGAGCCCATTCCTCCATTCTCATCTTCAAAACAAATTTTGTTCCATGAATATTATGGAAAATGGTAACTATAAACTATGGTAATATTAATGCCTTTCCAGCCTTTTATGAAAGCGAATGTTAAAAGCATAAAACTCAGAACTACATTGAAAAGTTTATCCTGTAAATATTTCCATATTATAAAGGTTATTTTTTAATTTTTTGTACATTAGATAGGCATAATTTCTCCTGCCTTTCAATCTCAGTATTTATGCTACGTAAAATATCGTTACCAACCTGAATTTTCAGCGTATCTTCTACTTGGGGCTGTAATATTGGGTCCATAACAATTTTAAAAATATATCTGCTTAACATATTTTTGATTTCTCCATCGTACACACTCATGTATAAGCTTGTAAGCAGTCTTCTAACGTGTTCTCTGCATATCTTTTGATTTATCCAATCGTTGATCCCCAAAACGGTAACAATTTTAACTATTTAGAATTTAATATCTTAATCATCTTTTGACAAACTATATCCAACCTACTCAAAGCTTAATTTGTTCTTTTAAGGGGTGAGGTGGGCGGCATTCCTTTTGATAGTTCCGAATTTAATCATTTCTTACGTAGTTTTTAATTTTATGGTATATAGTTAAACTTAGAAAATATAAAATGTTTCTTTTTTTTAATATCAGCTCTGCTTTCTATCACAATTCCATAACGTTCAATCAAATTGTAAAATAAATTGTTTAATTTTCATACCATTTTATTGTTTATAAGAATCATTCCATTTTCATCTTTCTTTCTATTCTTTTTACAGAACTTGACTACATCGACTACCTTCCCTGAATTTCGATATCTATCCTTCCAATTTTCCCAGTTGTGCAGTTTTATTTTCCATATCTATATATATATATATATATATATATATATATATATATATATATATATATATATATATATATATATATATATATATATATATATATATATATATATATATATATATATATATATATATATATATATATATATATATATATATATATATATATATATATATATATATATATATATATATATATATATATATATATATATATATATATATATATATATATATATATATATATATATATATATTTACGCCATCATTTCCAGTTAAAACATTGTCAAATTTCCAAGCATGTCGCTAACTTATATCCCCATGTTCAAAGTTCTTTAAATTTTGCTTAAAATTTCTTGTATTTCTATTTTCTCATAAAAATCAATTATCTTGCCATTTAAATGTTGTCTAACCCTATTACTATAAACACTTTTCTTTCTTAGATAATGTTCTGAACTTGCATTAGTTCAATAACGTTATGGTTTAAATATTGCACATTTTGATATACCTTTTGTATACTCTCTTCCTTTCCTTGTCTATGCCTTTTAAAACTTATTGTTACGTACTCTAAATTTATTCTACCAAAAGAAATCAAAGCAGATAATTTTTAGGGTTCATTTAACTTTAGATCATGTGTCTATGACGTCATAACCACGTGACTGATGTTTGTATCGTAGCCAATCAATTCCTGATATTTCATGTTTATGATACGTTTCATTTACATTTACCGTATAACATTACCAAGCGTTTACCGTACTTTAAATTCGCATATTCTATCATTTGACACCCTTAAATTCTTCTTCTTCAACCATGTGACCTACAGACGTTTTACAATCGTCAGTAATTTCTTCATATCTTACCAGGACATCTGTAAAGGACTCCTATTTTGTTTTCTTGAATTTTGAATGCTTTATCAATTTTATTTTTATAATACCGTATTTCTGTTCTTATATTTTTTATATGTAAATCATTCAATTTCTTGAAAAGTACCTTGGGCTCCTCTCTTTCTCCTTTTGTAGCTTTTTCTATATATATATATATATATATATATATATATATATATATATATATATATATATATATATATATATATATATATATATATATATATATATATATATATATATATATATATATATATATATATATATATATCAAATCTTTTTAAATCCACTAAATGCTTAATTAAAATATTAAAATATTAAAATATTTTGAATTTTTAAATCTGCTATACTGGGAAATCGAACCATCGACCTCTTGATAAGATAAGATAAGAATAGATAATTAAATACAGACGATTCCCAGTATAGCAGACTTAAAAATTCATATATATATATATATATATATATATATATATATATATATATATATATATATATATATATATATATATATATATATATATATATATATATATATATATATATATATATATATATATATATATATATATATATATATTATATTTTTTGGTATTACGTTAAACTATTCCTTCAAAATTTGATCTTCTTTCTAGTTTCAGTTGATCTACTTTTTTTTTTTTTTAACATAGACACCGCCAATGCTGTTGTTCTTTATCAAATTTCAAATCTCTCCTTCTCACTAAACTTCGGACAAGAGCCTCTATCAATATGCTTTCTTTTTCTCTTGGCTTTACTCCAATTATATTCTGCAACCACTAAGAAGTACTGTACAAGAAACCCTAAACAAACGAAGGAAACAATAACTTCTCCTGCCACTTTATTTCTTCTATT
>SEYY01001097.1:2500-12500 GCA_009176605.1 Armadillidium nasatum | reverse complement strand
CTTACGAGGGGAAAAGTAAGGATGTTTATAAATTAGAGGCTTACCTTGTGCACTTTCGAAGCATTAAAATAAACTACAACACCCAAAGTCCAAACAAATGCAACAAAAAAGAGAATTTTACAGTTCCTTCTCATTATATTATCACCGTAAGATCGGCATAACTAAAGAAAAGACACTGCACTCATGCAGCGCTCAGAGAGGCGTTAGCCAACTGAATGGCTCTTTGGCCCTTCCCTCTTCTTCGAGCTTACGATAGAAATGGCATCATTTTTTCTTTTTTCTTTTTTTATCAGCGGAAAATAGAGGAAGTGGCACCTCGAGTTCACTAGCACTCGAATAAAATTGCTCGTTTTCTTGCTTTCATATATTGACTTATGTTGCCTGAAAAGTTAGGTGAGGTTTGCGTGTTTCCTTGCAATCAAGATAGTGCAGGAATGGAGGTAATTTCTCTTAATCGTAAAATATAGATTTTTAATATATACCTATCACTAAAGTTAAATTATGATGACACTAATAATGCAAAAAAAAAAAAAAAAAAATTCATCTGCATATATATATATATATATATATATATATATATATATATATATATATATATATATATATATATATATATATATATATATATATATATATATATATATATATATATATATACTCCGAAACGTTTAAAGCACCTTCATTCCTTAATCTCTGAAACATTTCTTATTTCCACTTGGCTGAACACGTCTCTTTCTCTTCTTTATCTCACTTCTTGTTCTTAATCTAAACTGACGTGTTTGAGCGTCTTCAGCAGCATGTCCTGATCTATTCTTTCTAACCGTCTCTTAGGTTATCCTGTCAACTCACGACAAATTACGTTTGTTCGATTTATTCATCTCCTAATGCTGCGAACTTTTATTATTCGAGGTCATATTTTGTGAGCTTACCATCGGAATGATTACTGTTTCTGAGGAACGTATACCTCTAATGAGCATACCCGATATTACTTTCTTTGTCACGGATGCGTACCCTCCATTCTTATTCTATTAAAGTTTCGCTCATCAATTTTCGTAATAACTCTGTTCTTTTACGTGTTATTCGGCAAAGGAAAGCTGTAGACAGGAATCATTGTCGCCTTCCTATTCCAGAATCGAATACTTTTTATTAGGGATGGAGCGATACCACAATTTTTGCCGATACCGACACCGTTTATCCATTCATATACCAGAATTTTTACCGCTACCGATACCAATACCGATACTAAGACTTTCAAATTTACCGATACCGATATCGATATCTGTTACAGATACCTGAAAATATACCGATACTTACCGATACCGATACCGATACTTCACTCCATCACTACTTTTTATTTTATCCCGGAATTGTAAATCTCCATAATTAGAAACTGTTTTCTCCAAAGAAAAGGCAACAATTTTTCTATGGTTCCTCTCTCACTCTTACTTCTTCCAAAAATATCAAATTAAACTTTGATTCTTTATATTTAACTCTTATTTCTTCTTTCAAATGCACCACTGCTGGAATACCTTCTACTAGAGCTTAACTCTTCCATCAGTCTTTGCTTCTTATTCTATACTTTTTGACGATTTCGAGGTTATTCTTACTGTGCATTGGATTGGAACATGTCAACCTTTAATTTGGTCTTTATTTTGATAGTTTCCAAAATTCCCCAAATCACGTTAATTTTATTCACCAGAGAAAACATATATATATATATATATATATATATATATATATATATATATATATATATATATATATATATATATATATATATATATATATATATATATATATATATATATATATATATATATATATATATATATATTATTAATTTTGCTAAAGAAAGAAAAAGCAAGTTCAGACAAAATAAGTGGATAAAGATTTTGGCCTCAAGAAAGTAAACCCAATATTCGAACTATAATTGAGTTTCTTGATGGAAGCACAAACTCTCTCTCATACTCATATATATATATATATATATATATATATATATATATATATATATATATATATATATATATATATATATATATATATATATATATATATATATATATATATATTCTCTGGTAGGATGAAAAACAGAACAGTCTACAACAGAAGCTCTAGAACGATCGGAAAGGAAATCATACTGAAACTTAAATATAAAATGAGTGAATGTTTCGCAGAAGCAAAAGATTTACCGGAATATCAAAGAGAAGTGGATCAGGAGTTATAAGGGAAGGAAAGAATCCAATCCTGCGACGTGAAATAAGATCAGAAGATTTAGGATGTTTCCAAATCTTCCTTTAAGGATAGATTCGAAAACTTTAGATTAAGATAATCAGTTGGAAAGAACGATAGGTAAAGGATTCCCTTTATATGAAATAAGGTACCAGTGTGTAATAGGTTTGTTCCCACTGGGAACAAACCTATTACATCTAAATATCTCCAAGTACAATTTATTTTACAATTTTCGTTTTTAAGGGTGGAGTCTGTGCCTTTATAAACAATAACACTCCTGTAATTCGTCTCGTGAATCTTATATCTCCTAATTTCGATGTTATATATCGTAAAATCTTTCTTCCTACTATTTCTACTACTACCATTATCTTGTGTTTCAGTCACTGCTACATTAATGGAACAGATTTTTCAGTTCTTTTTGAATACCTTAAAATCTCTCATCCAAAAGATGAAATCCTCTCTTTAGGGGATCTCAACGTATGCCAAACTGAGTGATCACTGATAGAATGAGCAGGTTCATTCCATCTTCAACAAAATCTTTCTCTCCCTCAAATACATGCTTCGATGGCGAGTGCTTTCGTAGCATTCAAGTGAGAGACAGTGAGTATCAGACGTAGAAAAACTCTATTTCTCCTATCACTCTTCCCAATTTTCATTCTGCTCGGAATCGTTGCAGGGATATTCTTCGACGAGCCAAGCGTGCTTTCACTAAAAGGAAGTGCGCCAACCTCCTTGGTTCTCCTACTGATAAAATTCTGACCTCTTGCAAATCTTTTTATTATCCTCTAATTCTCTCAGATGGTTCTGTAGATATCACTTCTGCCTGAAAAGACTAATCTCTTCGGCTTCTTTTTCTCATTTAATTCTAGCCTGTCCGATTCCGGCACCCTTCCTCTTCCTCCTTCTACTCTTAGGAGTCCCATGTCTTAAACTGTGATTTCCTATGATCAGGTGCATGGGATTCTAAAACCTTCGAACTTTAGAAAGGCTAGTGGGCAGGATGGCATTCCTCCCCATGTTTTGAGGGAGTGTACTTCCGAACTGGCGTCGGTTCTCGTTCAACTCTACTCTCTATGCCTTAACACTATTACTTTTCCTCACTGTTGGAAGCGTGCATATGATCAGCCGATCCAGAAAAAGGGTAGCCATTCTGAACCTTCTAACTATCGTCCTACAGCTCTTACTTGTATTCTATCTAAAGTCTTTAAAAGTAGTTTTAATTCTCATTTCCTGGATCATTTGGAATCTCATTCCCTCCTTTCAGATCATCAGTATGACTTTCGACGCTCGAGGCTTACTGGTGACATACTTTCCTATCTACTAATCATATGGTTTTATGCTTTAAGGAACTATGGGAAGTCTTGTGTGGTGACGCTTGACGTATCCCAAGGCTTTTGATTGGGAATGACATGGGTCACTTCTCTCTGAGCTTCCTTCCTCTGAGCTTTCTCCTTCTCTTTTCTTATTCATGTCTAGTTATCTCTCAAATCGCTCCATATCGCCCCTTGTTGATTGAGTGACTTTCTCTTGTTTCCCTATTAATTGTGGTGATCCTCAGGGTTTTGTTCTATCACATGCTCTATTCCTACTTTTCATAAGTGACATTGTCAGCTTCGCTTTTAACTATGTTCATTCTTATGCCGATGACTCAACTCACCATTCTTCTACTCATTTCAAATCTGCTCCCTTTTTTGTTTCTTCAGTTGCTTCGCTTCTTCAACTTTACGCTTCTATTCTTGCCGACCTGGAAGGTATTTCCCGGTGGGGCTACCGGAGCCTTGTGAAATTCAACTCTCTAAAAACGACTTTTTCACATCTCTCTCTCTAAAACACCTCCAAATTTCCCTATCTCCTTCGACAGATCTGTTGTCTAACCTGTGGACAACATAAATATTCTTGGTCTTAACATAAACAACAAATTATCTTGGAATCCTCATATCACAACAATTGCTAAGGTGGCTTCAAAGAAGCTGAAGTTTCTGTCCAGGTTGCGGGATTTTTTCCTTCCGAGAAGATCCGCCAATTATACAGAGGTTGTATTCGTCCTTGTATGGAATACTGTTTACATATTTGGGGTGTTTCCGCAGCCACATTTCTTTTGGATTGATAGGGTCGAGTCTATGGCTTAAAGACTAATAAACTGTCCCCTACTTTCAAGTTCTCTTGACCTTCTTTCTCTACGACATGACGTTGGTGCCCTCTCTCTTCTATAGGTTCTTCAACAGCAGGTTCTCGAGGGAGATGACATCTCGCATTCCACCTGCACTGCGTAGCCCTCGTAGTACAAGAGATGCCTTAATTGCCCATGAGCAATCTCTGAGTGTTGAAAACTCAAGGCTAGTTCGCTGTGGGGTCTCCTTCTTTTCAGTTATCTCTGTTCTGTGGAAACTCTCTACTATCTTCTGTTTTTCCTGCTGTATTTAATTTTCCTCTCTATGCTCACTTTAGGGATGAACGTTAGACTTGGGATTGTGTCGGCTTCTTTATGTTTTTATTAAGCACCTCCTTAAAGAAGGATCTGCTCGTGAGAAAAAAAATAAAAATAAAAATAATCGCCGAAACTGGATGCGCAGCCAGATAACGTTTTTGAAATAGGTTTCCCTTTTTTTCATTGTTTGAAATTTACGATATTAAATTATTTTGCTCAATAAATTAAAATAAATGTGTTTCTAAAATAAAATATCTTTAAATATTGCCTGGTCTCCTCTCTCTCATATATATATATATATATATTATATATATATATATATATATATATATATATATATATATATATATATATATATATATATATATATATATATATATATATATATATATATATATAAAGGGTGGTTAAATTGTATGGGCCGATGTTGAATGTGAACCACACCTAAACGTCAAGTTTTTTACTGCATTTCATTTGACTTTTTTCAATTTCAGACTTACTCAATTTGAACCATGGAAAGATACACAATGGAGCAACGTGTTAAAGTTATTCAGGCTTATTATGAAAATGGGCGTTCAAATCAAAATGCATATCGTGCACTTCGTGATTTTTTTGGCCAATTTAATCGTCCAAATGTGCGTACAATCGGAAAAATCGTGAAAAAATTTGAGCAAACCGGGTCTGTAGGAGATTTGAAAAGACCAGTGCATGCTCGTACAGCTCGTACTGCAGAAAATATTGCTGCTGTTCGCGATAGTGTGGCTGAGGAGCCATCCACTTCAACTCGTCGTCGTGCCCAACAATTGCACCTCTCACGCTCGTCGTTGATGAACATTATGCATAAAGACTTGCATTTAAACGCTTACAAGGTGCAATTGACTCAAGAACTAAAGCCTCTTGACCATACAAAACGTCGTCAATGGTCAGAATGGTGGCAAGAAATGGCAACAGTGGATGATCAATTTTCGAGGAAAATCATCTTCAGTGATGAGGCACATTTTCACCTCAGGGGATTCGTCAATAAGCAGAATTGCCGCATTTGGGCGAATGCTAATCCAAGAGTGATTGTCGAAAAACCAATGCACCCACAAAGAGTGACTGTTTGGTATGGTTTATGGGCCATCATCAGGCCGTATTTTTTCCAAAATGAGGCCGGTCAGGCAGTTACTGTGAATGGTGTTCGCTATCGTGAGATGATAACATTGATGAGGATGTTAGGCATCAGCGGAGCATCTCATCAAAATTAACATCCGTATCAGCATCAGCATTTTAGAAAATTCAACATCCGTATTCGCACTTCGAAAATTCATCATCCACAATTGAAAAAATTCGGAATCAGCGTCCTCACTTTCGAAAATTCAACATCCGCATCCGCACTTTTTGAATTTTCGAAAAGTGCGGATGCGGATGTTGAATTTTCGAAAGTGAGGATGCTGATTCCGAATTTTTTAAATTGTTTATATATATATACATATATATATATATATATATATATATATATATATATATATATATATATATATATATATATATATATATATATATATATATATATATATATATATATATATATATATATATATATATATATATATATATATATATATATATATATATATATATATATATATATATATATATATATATATATATATATATATATATATATATATATATATATATATATATATATATATATATATATATATATATATATATATATATATATATATATATATATATATATATATATATATATATATATATATATATATATATATATATATATATATATATATATATATATATATATATATATATATATATATATATATATATATATATATATATATATATATATATATTACTTTAGCTACCCCTTCGAAATCATCATAGAAAATACATATTTAAGGAGTAACTTAGCAAAGAGCAACTTACCGATTTTGTTTAAAGATTTCGTATGCTACATACATTTTTATTGCACACACTTGCTCTTTTTGTTCTTTTCAGGTCTTTCAATAAGATCATTATTATTTTAAGTAAATGAATAATATTTATTACCCAAAGTTATGGATTATAATTACTTAGAAAATTATGGCTTATTTAGTATAAGTTATAAATCTCATTTTAATACGGTTTTTATTAAGAGTTTTTTTATAATTTTATTAAATCAGTTTTTACTTCATGTATACAGGCAATATATTCTGAAAAAGTTTTCATATCTAATTTCAAAAGTTCTTTTTTAAAACTTTAAAAATGTGTGTCATATATTGAAATATATGTAGGCTTGCTACATGCTATTTAATTTGAATTAAAACGGGTTCCATATTTCCTAAAACTCCATGTCCGGCAAGGCCGGCGGTATGGCCTTTTTACAACTCTCTGGATCAGTCAGGAGATCTCCTCTCTTTCCAGCTCTCAGGCCGGAGATTTGTATAGCTCTAATTACTTTTAAATAATAAAATTGAACTTTTATCACCTTACTGGTAAATAACAATAATAATAATAATAATTATAATAATAATAATAATAATAATAATAATAATAATAATAATAATAATAATAATAATAATAATAATAATAATAATAATAATAATAATAATAATAATAATAATAATAATAATAATAATAATAATAATAAATAATAATAATAATAATAATAAATAATAATAATAATAATAATAATAATAATAATAATAATAATAATAATAATACAATAACATAATAATAATAACAATAATAACAATAATAATAATAACAATAATAATAACAATAACAATAACAATTATAATAACAATAACAACAAGAAGAAATGCGTATCCCTACGGGATACACTTATTGTCTTGGCAAATTATTTAAAGAAATTTATATATTTATTAAGAACTTGCTTGGTGTAGTGGTAGAATGTTAGTGTCTTTTAACAAATGTTTAAAAATGAATTTAATAAAATTAATAAAATTATTATTAAAATATGTTGTGAATCAACAAATCTTTAAATTATATACATATATATATATATTTTATGAAGATCTAAATTCAAATGAAGATCGAAAATTTGATGAAGATCTAAAATCAAATTAAGATTAAAAATTTGATGGTCTAAAATCAAATTAAGATAGAAAATTAGATGAAGATCTAAAATCTGATGAAGATCGAAAATTTGATGAAGATCTAAAATCAAATAAAGATCGAAAATTAGATGAAGATCGAAAATCAAATGAAGATCAAAAATTGGATGAAGATCGAAAATCAAATGAAGATCGAAAATTTGATGAAGATCGAAAATCAAATGAAGATCGAAAATTGAATGAAGATCGAAAATCAAATAAAGATCGAAAAATGAATGAAGATCGAAAATTGGATGAAGATCGAAAATTGGATGAAGATCGAAAATTGAATGAAGATCTATATATATATATATATATATATATATATATATATATATATATATATATATATATATATATATATATATATATATATATATATATATATATATATATATATATATATATATATATATATATATATATATATATATATATATATATATATATATATATATATATATATATATATCCTCTCCCAGGAAGGGTTTTTCACCCTGTCAGTGGGACCAGCATCTTTCCCCATCTGCTTGAAGAAGTTCTCTCAGAGCCCTCTAGAAGATCAAGTTCTTCGGCTCGCCGGTCCCCATGCCGGTCCATGAGTCTTATCCAGACTCTTCAGGTAGGGTTTTCACCCTTTCAGTAGGACCAGCATCGTTCTCAAACCAACCTCCAAACACTCTCTCCCAGGGGTCTTCAAAAGATTGCGCTTCTCCGAGCAATGGTTCCCAATGCTGGTTCTGGAGTAGTTACAAGCCGTTGACAGAGAAATCACAAGGCTGGATGGTTAGTCCTGTCGTCCTTGCATTTAGTTCTCTTCACAAGAAACCCATATATATATATATATATATATATATATATATATATATATATATATATATATATATATATATATATATATATATATATATATATATATATATATATATATATATATATATATAATATATATATATATATATATATATATATATATATAATATATATATATAATATATATATATATATATATATATATATATATATATATATATATATATATATATATATATATATATATATATATATATATATATATATATATATATATATATATATATATATATATATATATATATATATATATATATATATATATCCTCCGGTGGGCAAAGGCCAGAGGCCTACCAAATTCCACCGGAGTTGGAAATATCTTATCCTAATCGAAGAAGGCCAACATGTCAAGATACACGGCGTTTGAAAGTATGCAAGTCAAAGGAAGTTGGGAAAACAGATATAGGGAGTGTGTGTTTCAGACTTTGCCAGTAGAGTGTATGTAAGATTGAGCATAGCGGTTAAGTCTGGGGTCTGAGAGTTGGATAGAGAAAGGATGAGTCTGTGTAGAAAGGCATTTCGCATGAGTTCTCAATGGAGGAGGTATGCGACGAGAGAGTTCAGAAGAGCAGTGTCAGTTGTAATAACGATAGTAAAAAGAGAGTGAAGCAACAATTCGAATGGCAGAAAGAGATTGAAGAGATATATATATATATATATATATATATATATATATATATATATATATATATATATATATATATATATATATATATATATATATATATATATATATATATATATATATATATATATATATATATATATATATATATATATATATAATTTTTTTTTTTATATCACCTCTGGTGGGCAAAGGCCAGAGGCCTACTACAATTCCACCAGAGTTAGGTGGAAAAACGGAAGAATGGTCAAATTAAAGGCCGACGTGACCTGATGCACGACGTTTGAAGGTGTGCAAGTCATACGAAGTTGGAAAAATAGAAGAAGGGAGTGTGTTCCAGACTTTACTGGTAGAGTACATGTAGGACAGAGCATAGCGGTTAAGATTGGGGTCAGAGAGTTGGACAGAGAAAGGATGAGACTGTGTGGAAAGTCGAGTTGCACGAGCCCTTCTCAGTGGAGGAGGTATGCGACGAGAGAGTTCAGAAGAGCAGTGTCCATTGTAATAGCGATAGTATAGAGAGAGTGAGGCAACAATTCGACGGGCAGAAAGAGACTGAAGAGTTAGTAAGAGCAGAAGAGTTGATGAGACGAAATGCCCTAGATTCCACCTTCTCTAGGAGAGCTGTATGTGTGGAACCACCCCAGATTTGCGAAGCATACTCCACACAGGGGCGAACAACACCCCTATAAAGAGCAAGCAACTGAGGTGTAGTGAAGAAATACTGAAGGCGCC
>SEYY01001096.1:304537-318143 GCA_009176605.1 Armadillidium nasatum | reverse complement strand
AAACTTGGTAAAATCTTATATCTTAAAAATCTTAATTTGTTACCTTTAATTTGGGATTATGATCTGTATAAAAAGTAAAAGCAAACCCATGCAGTAAATAGATTCCTGTGTGTTCTACTCCTTTGCATGGATTGTCTGTTCTGATTGCATGCAAATATGGTTTCTGTAGTCCCACTGAAAGGCAAATTCATACAGATGTTTCGGATTCTAAATTATTTCAAAAAAAAAAATTTTTTTAAATAAAAATGCTCATGAAGGAAAGGAATTCCTAAAATATTTCCGCTAGATATTAAAAAAACATAAAACATATATAGATATATTTGATTTTATAAAAGATTATTTGAAATAATACTAAAATATATTGGATATAAATGAATAAACATTAATGACGTTGATATGACATAAATTTTTAAATTAAATTTTAAAAATTAAATTAAATTCTTGTAAAATTCTGGATTTTCAAGTACAATTAAAGAAAACTATACCTTACTAAATATAACTAACAATATCTTTATCACCATAAAGAAGGTGTGTATTATATTTATTAGCAACATCTATTCTCGCATTTTGTCCATCCACCTGAAAAGCTTTTTATTCTGGTAAGGTTCATCTTCCATACACCGGAGTTGAAATCAGTTTTGCCATAACGAGGAATGTCCTGTTTGTAAGTCATATGGTAATTACATTGTAACCATAACAGTGCCTCAACTTTTATTACAAGAGATTCCCTAAAAACATAATCTCATTAAAAATTCTTGTAAAATTCAATTACATGCTTACATGGTGAGATTAATCGTAAATATACAGACAAGGAGATTATTCTGACATTTGAATCTAATTATATTTTGAAAATTCTTTCCATAAGTCTTCTGGAGGTTTCAGAAATATGGTGTCTGTATCAACATACACTACTGATATTATATATATTATATATATATAATATATATATATATATATAATATATATATATATATATATATATATATATATATATATATATATATATATATATTATATATATATAATATTATATATTATTAAAAAAAACCAAAACAGGCAAACGTAGTTTAAAAAAAGATAAATTAAAAATCTTATAATATTATTTCAAATAAATAATAATAATTATATATATATATATATATATATATTATATTATTTTATATATATATATATATATATATATATATATATATATATATATATATATATATATATATATATATATATATATATATATATATATATATATATATATATATATAATATATATATATATATATATATATATATATATGTATAGTATTGAAGCTACGGTTTGTTGTCCCCACCAGATTATGAAGTTGATGTTATTAAATCACTATTACTTCAGCACTAAGCTTTTCGTTATTTGAAGCTCGCCCACTTCCAGTTACTTCGGACAACCCTTTTCCTTGTATGAAGCAGCTTCTCTTTCTAAGTAATAAGGAAACCTATTTGTTGCGCTGTTGCATTTCTTTAATAGAGTGAACCAGAACCAATCGATGTTTTTATATATCTTTAAATTGAACCTTGAATATCAAAAATATTGCATGTTATAATAAAACAACGTAAGAGGTTGTATTTCTTATTATTAGAACGGTTACATTTTATTATATATATAATGCTCATCTGCGATTTACACAAATTGAATTTTATAGACATATTCAAAACATTAAAGATAAACTTAAATAAACATTACTATTATTACTAAACTTACTATGCTAAGAATATATGTATCAAAATATAAATTCTAATAAATATTACATAAAAATAAACATTAATAATTATAAAAATAAACATTAACATTTCAAAAAAATGTTTCAAAAGAGATATATCATTATGTATATTTTCTTTTACTTAACATTTAAAAGAAACTTCATTTTATATATCACTTTATTGTTAAATATAAATTTTTATTTATTTATTTATTTATTATTTGATTACTGTATACACCTCGTGCCCCAAAAGCAGAGCATTATATATTAAAACGAACGTTTCGTCCAAGATTTCTTCTTGGTTTCGGAAGGTCTGGTTTTTCATCATCGTTGACCGGAATATTTTCCTATAAAAATGATCCCGTATCTGTAGAAAGGTTGTAGCAAAAACGACAGATTTGATGTAGCTGATCAGTATTTCTATCATGAGATTGAATATTGTATAGCATCGATCCATTCATTTTCGAAGAACTTTGAACTCAAAGCTGCTTACAATAGTTTCACTTCTGGTATCTTTTCATGTCTTTATCTGTGAGCATTTTGATGCTAGTCACAGACAGGACTAAGAATTCTAACAGTTTAATTAGTCCTCTCTAGTTAGGAAATATTCTGCCTCTAGCATAATCTTACTTAAGGAAACTTCCTCATCTTATCCTATTCGTCTCACCCACCGTCGTTCATTATTTTTGAGCACTTATTTATAAATAAAAACAAACCCCAGCTAAATAATAATAATTTCCCAACACAATTGTTTGTATCATGAATGAATTAAAAAAAAAAAAAAAAAAAAAAAAAAAAAAACCTTCAAAAAATTTTTTTTATTTTTTCAAAAAAAAAAAAAAAAAAAAAAACCTTTTTTTTTTTTTTTTTTTTTTTTTTTTTTTTTTCCATTAATTTTTTTTTTAAAATCAATTTTTTAAAAATGCTTGATGCAACTCAGGTATAACTATTTTTATTTGCTTTATATCTTAAAGTTTAAATTTGTAACTTTATGTTTGGCTTCTGGATCAGAAAATGACCTAAGTTCAAATCGAAGCGTAATTTTTTAATAAATGTATCATGTGTTAAGTTCCTTCTCCTCATCTCCATGTACGGTTCGTAAGGAGCAAGAAATTTAACACATATTTATTCTTATATATTTATATATTTTTCTCCTGATATGCCTTAGTAACTCTACAATTAATGTATAATGTTTATTAGTACTAAAATTTACTACCGAGTCCATTCCAATACTCCACAGAATTTCTCATACCTCTAATTTAAATTAAACAAGACGCATAATTTTTACTTAAAATTTCGTTTAAGATTATCTTCATGAACACGAGTATTTCCGAGGAGAAGGAAAATTCCCATTAGTTTTGAAGATCCATAAAGGATAACTTGCAAGGCGCTTTAACAGCACACTCAGAAACTTTACTCTTAGTCAACAAAATTTGAGAATTCTCCTAAACTTTAGGAGAATTCTCAAATTTTGTTGACTAAAGTTTCAATCGTGAAAATCGTTTTTCCTTCTGAAAAGGGAAAAATCAGAAACGAACAAAAAATAGAGAAAGAATACAAAAATATAAGTTACAATAGTAGAGTATGTGACTATTTGCTTCAACTTTGTATATAAAATAATGAAAAAATGCTGCCATTATTATTATTATTAGAAGTAGTATATATATATATATATATATATATATATATATATATATATATATATATATATATATATATATATATATATATATATATATATATATATATATATATATATATATATATATATATATATATAAGGTAGAAAATGTATAATAGGTAGACAAAACATTTCCCTTCTGGAGTCCGAAAAGGGGTTCCTACTTGCGACATTCGAGTCCTTCATCTTAACCATCAGACCATCCAGGTAGCCAGCATTTGTCTCCGGATTACCGAGATATAATGTAGTGGTTAAGACAATGAACTCGATCCTCAGACGCGGAGGCCTAGGTTCGAACCCCAGAGTGAACGTTATATATATATATATATATATATATATATATATATATATATATTATATATATATATATATATATATATATATATATATATATATATATATATATATATATATATATATATAAAATATTTAATCTGTAGCAATAATTTCACTTCAATATATAGGCAATATAAGGCTTTTATGCAAAGGAATAAAAACTATTGAAAACAAAGAAAGTCACGAAAGTCACAGACTGCAAATTACTTTAGTATACAAAACTTCTCCATTATAATTAATATTTTAAGGAGATGGTATTTATCTTGCAGTTTGATACACAAATACATTAAAAGCTATTCTTTGTTGCCTGAGTAATTAAATGATTAACGACGGTAGTTTATTGCTTTTATTTTTTTCTCTAAACAAAACGCAAGGTGTGTGAGTTATCGAGTTGCGTAATTTGACTTCTCTCTTTTGCTATTCAATTAATCTATGCATTGTTCGGTTGCTTATCAACGAGCAAGTCATCGTATTCAGGTTTTTGAGTTTGTGGAATAAAACATTTATAAAGATATATAAGACTGAAAATCTTTATGGTAAATTTTTATATATATATATATATATATATATATATATATATATTATATATATATATATATATATATATATATATATATATATATATATATAATATATATATATATATATATATATATATATATATATTTTCTCTGATTTCCCATGGAATGATTGCTGCTTCTATGGGAGGGGTCCCTCGGAGTGTGCTGGGCGCGTAACTAAGGTGATTCACTCTTGCATGGAGGGGTACATTCCATATTATTTCCATTCTACTAAAACTAACAAACCTTGGTTTAACTCTGCTTGTTCTCTTGTTATCTGCCTCAGAGATGCTGCCTTCAGCGATTACAATCGTCTTCAAACAAAAGAAACTCATTCAACCTATATTTCATCCCGGAATGGTACAAAATCTATTCTTATATAGTGACACAAAACTCTGGGTTTTTTTCGTCGAAAATGCAATAATCTTTCTGGTTCCTCTTTCTCTCGCCTTTTCTGGCATTTCGTGAAAAATGTCAACTTTACCTTTGTTTCTTCCTCTTTCCCTCCTATAGTATCTTTTGATGTCACAACTGCCGTTTTACCTTCTACTAAAGAAAAAACTCTTCGCTCAAACTTTTAGCTCTAACTCCAACTTAGACGTTTCCGGATCTATTCCTCCTTCAAGGAAAGCAAACAACGAAATGTTATCTTTAATATAAAATAATTTTAACAGTACAAATTGAATTCTTTGGCATATATATATATATATATATATATATATATATATATATATATATATATATATATATATATATATATATATATATATATATATATATATATATATATATAAATATTATATATATATATATATATATATATATATATATATATATATATATATATATATATATATATATATATATATATATATATATATATATATATATATATATATATATATATATATATATATATATATATATATATATATATATATATATATATATATATATATATATATATATATATATATATATATATATTATATATATATATATATATATATATATATATATATATATATATATATATATATATATATATATATATATATATATATATATATATATATATATATATATATATATATATATATATATATATATATATACACTATTCCATTGTAACGATATATTCCTGAAGTCCTTTTGTAAATGTGAAATCAATTCCAGGGACTTGACTGCAGGATTCTTTTCCAGCTTCTTCTGTAGTATTTCCTAAGGAGGTTTTCAAAGACTCCAAAAGTTCGCTCAAAGGCTTGACAGGGTCAAAGTTTTTCCATACTTCATATACTGCCTGTTTTAATAATATAATAATACTGTATATATATATATATATATATATATATATATATATATATATATATATATATATATATATATATATATATATATATATATATATATATATATATATATATATATATATATATATATATATATATATATATATATATATATATATATATATATATATATATATATATATATATATATATATATATATATATATATATATATATATATATATATATATATATATATATATATATATATATATATATATATATATATATATATATATATATATATATATATATATATATATATATATATATATATATATATATATATATATATATATATATATATATATATATATATATATATATATATATATATATATATATATATATATAATATATAAATATATATATTATATATATATATATATATATATATATAAATATAATATATAATATCACCAAAGATAATATATATATATATATATATATATATATATATATATATATATATATATATATATATATATATATATATATATATATATATATATATATATATATATATATATATATATATATATATTATTATCTTTGGTGAAAAAGATCAAAGGGGTCATGCACTTAGAAGTTAAAGGCTAATATGTTTCACTAAATTTCGTTAGAAAACTCTTTAGTCAAAGAAAATGGGGAAAATTGAGGGAAAGGGGGAAAGGTGTACCAGATTTTACCTTCAAAGAAAGAATATCTTGGTTAAATCTGGGATCAGAGAGTTGGACAGAAAAAGTATGATTATAGTCAGAAGAATATTTTTAATACTCTGTAATAGTAATTATATGAGAAAATAAAGGCAACAGTTAAGTCAGCTAAGAAATTATTGTAGATAGTGAGTGAGGAAGTGACAATGAGGAGATAAGCACTAGATTACCTCCTTTCATGTAGAGCTATATGACTGGCAACAGTCCAGATGATCTGTTTTACATACAAGGGCGAACTTCATTTCAATACAGAACTAACAAATGAAGCAGTGTAAACAGTTCTAAAGGATCCACAGAACACTGAACCTCTAGGAGGTTTCTTTAATGAAAGAAACCAGAACACTCAACCTCTAAGAGGATTCTTTAATGAAACTCATTTAGGTAAGTTCTCGTAAATACTTTCTACACTCTTAAAAATTTAAACGTTTCCAATACTTCCCATTTAGGATACATTCAAAAAATTGGAAAGAATAAGAGTTAAGAAATAGTACAGTAGGGTAGTTACAGAGTTAAAGAAGGGTCCTCCTTTCTCTGGCATGGGTTTAATAAGCTCACTCTTCAGGCAGGAAAGGAAGATCGAAATTGAAAGGCACAGGTGGAACAGTTTACTAAGACAAGTATATATATATATATATATATATATATATATATATATATATATATATATATATATATATATATATATATATATATATATATATATATATATATATATATATATATATATATATATATATATATATATATATATATATTAGGGATGGAGTGAAGTATTGGTATCGGTAAAAATTTTGTATAGGAGTAAAGTATCGGTATCGGTAGTGGTATCGGCAAGTATCGGCATTTTTTTAGGTATCGGGTATCGATTTCGGGGAATTTTTAGGTATCGGTAAAAATTTTGTTATCGCTCCATCCCTATATATATATATATATATATATATATATATATATATATATATATATATATATATATATATATATATATATATATATATATATATATATATATATATATATATATATATATATATATATATATATATATATATATATATATATATATATATATATATTATATATATATATATATATATATATATATATATATATGTATATATATATATATATATATATATATATTATATATGTATATATATATATATATATATATATATATATATATGTTTATATATATATATATATATATATATATATATATATATATATATATATATATATATATATATATATATATATATATATATATATATATATATATATATATATATATATATATATATATATATATATATATATATATATATATATATATATATATATATATATATATATATATATATATATATATATATATATATATATATATATATATATATATATATATATATATATATATATATATATATATATATATATATATATATATATATATATATATATATATATATATATATATATATATATATATATATATATATATATATATATATATATATATATATATATATATATATATATATATCAGAGGTGGGCGCGCAAATTTTAAAATTTAGAGCGCAAACTCAAAAGCGCAAATTTTAAAAATTTTGTCCGCAAATGCAAAAGCGCACATTTTTTCAAAAATTTAGTCCGCAAATGCAAAAGCGCATATGTCCGCAAATAAAAAAAAAATTTTAAAGCGCAAATTTTGAAGCAAAAAAAAAAAAAAATAAAAAAAAAAAAAAAAAAAAAAAAAAAAAAATTTAGCGCTAGGATGTAAAGATGAATTATTTTTAAATTTTATTTGATAAATGCAAATATATAACAAAAAATGAGAAAGAATTTATTATTATTTATTCAGCCATCTATGATCTCTTCCTCCTCGTAGCTCTCCTCTTGCAATCTGAAAAGGGTCATATTCCCTTTCATGAAAATAAATTTTTCAAAATTGCTGGATGTAATGGCTGCCTTCTTTGGTCTTAGAATGTCAGAGCCTTGACTAAACAACTTCTCCACGGCCCTGAGCTGGGTAATGGGGTATTATACTTCATAAACAAGTCCACCCAGACCTCTTGGTATTCACATGGAAAAAGGTTCCTAGTGAGAGGGGTATTGTGGTGAACATTTACTGCATCCCAGCTATCCAAGGTTTGCCGCAACTTCTCCTCCAGAGGTGTCTGCTGGATATATGGGGCCTTCAGTTTCTGAAAAATTTAGAAATGGTATCAAGAACTCAAATCTTTTTAAGTTTCATTTGAACATTATGTCAGTGTATTATGAATATATATATATATATATATATATATATATATATATATATATATATATATATATATATATATATATATATATATATTATATATATATATATATATATATCATCATCATCATCATCATCATCATCATCATCATCACCGTCCAAACCGGTAGGCTGACGCCTGTCGGGTGCTACTCCTCCAAAATTTTCTCCACGCATTTCTGTCCTCAAACATTCGATTGTCTTCCACCTTTTCCAGTGTCTTTTTCCTTCGTTGTATGGCTTCTTCTACCGCCTCCATCCATCTCTTCCTTGGTCTTCCCGCCGGTCTCCTTCCTTCTGGTCTCCATTCCAGCATCTCTCTCAGTCTCTCTCCCTCCCCCATTCTCTTCATGTGACCAAACCATCTCAGCTGGTTTCTTTCTATGCATTCAAAAATTGATTCCACCCTAAGTTTCTCTCTCACCAGTTCACTCCTCATTCTATCTCTCAGTGATATATATATATATATATATATATATATATATATATATATATATATATATATATATATATATATATATATATATATATATATATATATATATATATATATATATATATATATATATATAGGTTAAGAGATGCTTAAAGATTGTTCTAAATTATAAAAATAGCTCACCTTAAATGGGTCCATTTCAGATTCATTCCCATCACCTTCAGTGCCTTGATGTGGAGGAGTAAAATTCGATGCAATATTACACTTTATTTCCTCCAATATCCTAGTCTTAACAGCTGGATACTTCCCTCTATTTAACCTATGTGCCACTCCGAGTTTGAAGTGAGGGTGCAGAGCTGTTGCCCATAAGTAAATCACAATCATCAAAAATCCTGCTGAACCTCGGTTCAAATCCCTTTTCTTTCCCTTTGTTTGGCTTTGGCTGCTTTAGTAAGTAGTTGACTAAGCTTTTGGACATAGTTAAGTTTTTTCACCTCTCGTTGCAATTCCACGTGATTGTCCTTGAGGAGGAAGAGGTTAGGCAATAGAACCCCCGCGTACGCATTCTTCTCATCCTGCAACATATGCAGCCTAACAGCAATAGGCGTAATTATTTCGATGTACTCGGCAATTACCTCCTTGTCAGTTTTATTAAATATTGGAAGACAAGGCTTTTGTTCCATACAAATAAACCAATAAACAAAATAGTCAATAAACCAATATATATATATATATATATATATATATATATATATATATATATATATATATATTATATATATATATATATATATATATATATATATATATATATATATATATATATATATATATATATATATATATATATATATATAAACAATATCTTTTATTATCGAGGACAATTTGATATTTCTTAAATATCGATATTTTTTTTATATGTCGGCATTCCTAGTTTAAGTATTAACTTTTAATTAGCAGAAAGAGTAATAAAATTTGGCTGATTAAATAAGAAACTGAAATATAAGCCCAAAATTGTTTTTTATTAAGAAAAATGATGAAGCGCAAATTGGTAAGCGCAAATTTCAAAAAACTTCCGCAAAAGCGCAAAATATTTTTTAAGCGCAAATTTGCGCTTTTGCGCTCTTAAAAAGTTGTTAAGCGCAAAATGCAAAAGCGCACATTTTCGAAATTTAGCGCAAAACGCAAAAGCGCAAAAAAAATTTCAAAGCGCAAAATTGCGCTTTTGCGCTTTTGCGCTTCATTTTGCGCTTATGCCCACCTCTGATATATATATATATATATATATACATATATATATATATATATATATATATATATATATATATATATATATATATATATATATATATATATATATATATATATATATATATATATATATATATATATATATATATATATATATATATATATATATATATATATATATATATATATATATATATATATATATATATATATATTACCTTTATCTTTGAGTCTCTATTCATGTAAAAAGCCATACCACATCCGTGTAGTAAATATATACCTTTCGAATCAGAAATATTACATATATTTTTTCCTCCTTTACAAAGAAAGAATCGAAAATTCCAATGACATCCGAGTTCGTAAACGTACTGTGGTACCTGTAAATATAAATTTAATGAATGAACTCTTTTTAATATATAAATAACAACCCATGAATGATATTTATAATGAAAAATTAGTTTTTTAAATAGTCGTTAAAAGAGGTTAGGAAGGTTCTGTTTCAAATTTTAGGTTTATTTGAAGAAAAAAATTTATTTGAAGAGGAAATTTGAAGAAAAATAGAGAGATTTATGGAATTAATTGGAATTTTAGGTTTTTGGAAAATTATATAAAATGAAAGTGATGTAAGAATTCAGAAATTTGAAAGAATTATTAACTATTATCTATTATTATTTACCTAATTTATATTATTATAATAATAATGATAATAATAATAATAATAATAATAATAATAATAATAATAATAATAATAATAATAATAATAATGATAATAATAATAATAATAATAATAATAAATGTGTGATGTCATTTAATAAATTATTATTTTTTTTGTACAATTGAAAATTTATAATAATCTTATATAATATTCATAAACTAATATTTATCAATTTTGTATAGTCACGTTAGTCTTTCTCTCTCTCAATAATAATAATAATAATAATAATAATAATAATAATAATAATAATAATAATAATAATAATAATAATAATAATAAAAATAATAATAATAATAAAAAATATAACAAAAAAGTAATTTCTTAATTTGAACAATACAAAAAATCAATCTTACCTCCCACAGCCACTAACATCCAAGAATCTATCTTATTTATATTATACAATCAAATTTTCTCAATTTTTTAAAATTGTTCTTCCCATATTTTTGAATTAAAAATAAGGAACAAAAATTGAACGATAATAGATTTGTATCTTAAAATGTACGTTTCCTCTGTCTTAAATATAAATTTAATTATTATTATTATTATTATTATTATTATTATTATTATTATTTCTGCTTATCTATAATCATTATTATTATTATAATTATTTCTACTTATCTATAATCATTGTTATTATTATTATTATTATTATTATTATTATTATTATTATTATTATTATTATTATTATTTTCCCCAATACTTAATATCATAATAATTATTATTATACCTTATTAAATATTATATTGACAATGCCTTGATCACCAAACTCAATATAATTCTTGTAATCTTTGTAAGCTTTACTACAGGATTCCATCCAACCTCCTTGAAAGTTTCTTAAGAGCTCAAAATTCATCAGCCAAACACCGGTGTCAAGGCCTGTTTCTCCATAATAAGGGGCCTGTTTGTGAGAATATTATTATTATTATTAATTATTATTATTATTATTATTATTATTATTATTATTATTATTATTATTATTATTATTATTATTATTATTATTTTTATTTTATTATTATTATTTTAAAATAAACTAGCCATTATCAGATATATGCCAAAATTATTATTATTACTTATTATTGTTATTATTAATATTATTATTATTATTTTCATTATTTTATTATTATTATTTTAAAATCAACTAGCCATACTCAGACATATGCCAAAATTTAACGGGAACCTCATTTTTATGGAATAAAAATCTAAAAGGATTATATAATCTTGTATATAATCTTATAATCTTGAATCATCTTACCTTTAGAGTAGGATTATAATACGTTAGAGCTGGAGAAAATCCAGATAACTGAACCTGGTTGAAATTGTTAAATTCTGACCACAGTTCTTCAGGAGGTCTTAGAAAGATAACATCGGTATCGACGTATAAAGCTTTGTCGATATCGGGCATTTGGTCTGGGAAAAAGAGTCTCGCTGCTGCACATTCTCGAAAGAGAGACTTAAAGACGCTGCCTATTGGAAATTGAACGTACCTCTTCTGGATACTGAATTTTTTAACGAGTTTCTCGGGCCAAAATCTTATTTCTCTTAAAATTGACGAGTAGAGAAAGTCTTTGTTCACAACAATGATGAAGCTTAGGAAGAAAAAAAAATTTTAAATTATTTTCATTTCTCTTGAGTGTACATAAAAAATTATTCCTTCTATTCATTTCAGTTTACATGTAAATGTATTTCATGTAGTTTTTTATTACCTGTCTATCTAGATAATTATTTGCTTATTGTCTAGGTTTTTTCAATAATTTTAAAAATCGTTGTATTACATATAGTAAACCAACCAAAATATCAAATAGATAAATGATTACTATAAAAAAATAAATTTAAATTATATTACATAATTTATATAAATTATACGCAAGGAAATATGTGTAAGTCGTAATTACTTTATAAAATTCGGAGTTAAAATTGCAGCTGACTTAATCATTACAACAATCTGCTGAATTTGTCTTCTGACATCTTTGCCTAAGATTATGTTGGGATTCATTATTCTTGGATCTGAAAAAGAAGTTCAAAAAATCGATTGAGCATTTAATTAGAATTGTAAGACAGTATGTGTTTGTGTACCCCTTCCTTGAAAATTCTTATTGGTGGCGATTTGTATAAAAAAAATATATAAAAAAATAATATATATATATATATATATATATATATATATATATATATATATATATATATATATATATATATATATATATATATATATATATATATATATATATATATATATATATATATATATATATATACATATAAAGAATGTCATTTTAAAAAGTAAATCTTTAAGAATTTGAAGATTTTGAAATGATACCCCGAAAATATATTTTCATTATTATTACTATTATTATTATTATTATTATTAATTATTATATATTAATAAATTATTATTATTATTATTATTATTATTATTATTATTATTATTATTATTATTATTATTAATTTTTTAGGCCATCTCATTTTAAGCAACTCATTTAATTTTTGAAGATTTTGAAAGGTAACTCGAAATTTTTATTATTATTATTAT